>SNQJ01S0080544.1:23329-56824 GCA_010110895.2 Picea sitchensis | reverse complement strand
CCATCTTTCCCTCCCCCACATCCTTATCCCAAGCCAGGCTTAACCTTCAACAAACCCTACCCATGCCTAGCTTAGAATAGTCCATATGACCCTACCCTAACCTACATGATTATACCTTAACTTAGCCTAACCTAAGATATCCTAGTCTAGTTCAGTGTGTGTTGACCTAGCGTAGCCTAACCTAACCCTACCCTATCTTACCCTAGCCCAGCCTAAGCTAACATTTATTTTCCTAGTTTAGCTTAATCTAGCCTATCCTAGCCTACCCTTTCCTAGCCCAAAATAACCTACCTTGACCTACCCTAACTGATCCTAATCTAACCTTAAGTCTAAATCCTTAAGAATAAGCCTAATCCTTTATATAACCTAAGGCCCAAGCCTAAATCCTATGCACAAGCCTCACATAATACTTCCTTACATAAAATGAGAATAATTGTTTGAACACATTTATAATATACACAAATTTACTCAAATCCATTTTTAACATGGAATAAAGAATCATGGATCCAATTTGTTATTTGAAATAAAAATTACATCATTCTAATATAAAATACAAAGCAATGCAAATAAACTAACAAAATGACAACAAACTTATTATATATAGATATTATAAATTTACATCCAACACTTAAAAAGGAGATGAGACCACATGGAAAATAACATAAATAATGAATTTATAAAAAATTTAGAAAGTATAGTTTTATTTAGAATATTATATATATATATATATAAGTTAAAACATAATATACGAAAATAGTTAATATACACAAGAGAAGGATACACAAATTTCTATTTACTTAATTAATTAAATGAAAAATAATTATAAATACAAATAAATACTTAAATAAAATTATAACATAAAAATCATATAACTTATTATCATACAAATTTAAAATATCATAATAAAATTATAACATAAAAATGATATAATTTATCATGATAAAAATTTAAAATATAATAAATAAGTTGTGAAATTTAAATATGAACAATTATTATATATTTGAAAATTAAAAAAATATAATTAATATATATATATATATATATAAATATTTCAAATATATATAAAAATTTGAAAAAACAAAAATAATTGTTTGAATTAAAAAAAATACATAAAATATATAATCATATAATACATAATATATACACCAAAAATATATAAAATTTAAATATAAACAATTTAACATATTCTAACACTAAAACTTAAATCTTTTTCTAAATACCAATACCAAATAAGTGCATAGAAGGGTGATAAACCATTCGTTACTCAAGATGGATTTGAAAAAATAAATAAATTTATCAAGCAGGACTAACACAGAAAAACTAAAATTTGGATGGTAGAGGATATTGATAAGGCTTATAAAAATCAACTCAATAAATTAAGATAAAGTGAAAAATAAGGTTATTTCTTCTTTTTAGAGAATTTTTCCATTTCTATTTGAAGGTTGTTGCCAAAATTTTTGCATTGAAGTTTAAGAGTTTAGAAGGCCTAAAATATACTAAAATTTAAAATTGATGGAAGAGATGGGTTAGGGAGATAAACTGAGACACAATCCATATTGCATCCAAGAGAAGTAATCCATATCTAATTAATATCACAAGAGATCAAAGGGTGATAAGACTTATGAAAATCAACCAAATAAGTTCATAGAAGGGTGATAAACCATTGGTTACTCGAGATGGATTGGAAAACCATAAATAAATTTAACCAACATTTATGCATTGAGGTTTAAGCGTTTACTGTTTTGGGATTTGTTTTCAAAATTTCTGCATTGAGGTTTAAGCATTTACTGTTTTGGGATTTGTTTTGGGGATTTGTTTTTTTAATTTTTCCAAACTAGATTGGAAAAAAAAAAAAATTAAGAGGCAAGGCCTAAAAATGGATAGAAGAGGTCCCTTAGGGAGATAAGATAAATTAAACACAATCGATATTGAATCCAAGAGAAATCTACTGAGAAAAGTAGTCCATATCTAATATATATGACAAGAGATCAAAGGCTATTGATAAGGCTTATGAAAATCAACTCAATAAGATAAAGTGAGAAGTAAAGTTATTTCTTCTTTTTAAAAAAATTTCCATTTCTATTTGAAGACCTGCTGTAAAACAATTATGCATTGAGGTTTCATCTTTTATTGTTTTGGGGATTTTATTTGATAAGGATTTTTATATTTATGTTTGAAGCCTGGAGAGCTGCTAAAGATAAGGTTTATGAAAATCAACTCAATAAGATAAATAATATAAAGTGAAAATTGAGTTTATTTCTTCTTTTCGGAGAATTTTTCCATTTATATTTGAAGTTTCAGTAGTTGTCAAAAAATTTTGCATTGAGATTTCAACATTTACAATTTTGGGGATTTTCTTGTAAGGATTTTTCCATTTATATTTGAAGCTTTAGCAGCTACCAAAAACATCTCCATGAATTTTCACTATTTAAGGTTTTGGGGATTTTCTTTTCTAAAGATTTTTCCATTTGAGAAGAAAGTTAAACCTAAAATATTTTCAATCAAATTTATAGAATGAAAAGAAGGCTAAGCATGAAATTTGAGATGAGCATGAAAAAGATTAAAATTGCTGAATTAATTTACGAAAGATAGTAGAGGTTATCAAAAGAGATGCAATAATAATTCAAATTGCTATGGAAAAAGAAGATTGTTGAGTAGCTTTGCCGCCTTTCCCTTAAAGTGTTTTTTCCAAGAGATGATCGAGTGAACTCGAATCCAATTCAACATGCTTCTCAATCACACATAGATTTGAGGTTAAATATATGGATTTGGATGATGTAAGGCTTTAACTAATCAAATAAAAAAAAATCTTCTTTTTGGTGTAGTGATTCAAATCTTCATGTTAATATTTGGGACAAAATCACATTACATTTACATTTTGCATTTGGAGTTTATCTTAGAGTTGATTTTGATTTATAAATATGATAATTGATTACTTTCTAGTAGTCTAAACTTTTATCTTGTAAATTATCATGTTTTAGAATTGTGAAATGAGAAGGTTTTCACTAGAGGATGTCTATACAATATTCTAATTTAGCAATGTTTGAATCCTTTATAGTTTTTTGATTGGTGTCTCACACATCACCTTTATCATTATAAATTTTCTCTTATATTAGAATGTGTTTAAAATATATACATTGTCTATTCTTCCAAAATATTATGGTAGAGTACCATAGCTGCTATAAATGTTTTGTTAGGAATGAAATAAATATTTAGGGGTTTTTATTAAAAATTTAGGAGTATTCTTTGTCATAAGAGAACCATTTCTAGAGCACCATTTATTGTGTGTAAAATATAACTAGGTTAGACAACATGAGTTTGTTTTGAGTTCCATGTACTAATAAATTTGGTTCTACCCTAGGAAAAATGCTATTGATGTACATGTAATTCATTGAATCCAGAAATAATGTTATGAAATTAGTATGGAATCATGGTAGATTAGTCTAGCCATTGCATTTTTTCCTTTGTCTTTGTGATTGATTGCATATGCACAGTCATTGTAAACTTTAACGTTGAAGGGAGGTCGTTTTTAGTATGGTTTAGTTCATACCTCAACTCGATAAAATCATGTAGTTGGGTTTAGAAAGATTTGTCTATTTGTGCTTACATGGTCGGGAAATTCATTGGGCCTACACTGGAAGAATCACACGATGCCATCAATAGTAGAGGGATATCAGTGACCTATGAGGATAATTTATGATAAAATTCATAATGAAGATGTATCATTTTCTTTAACATGAAGGTAAATTCCCTTAATCTATACTCTAATATGATATGTCTACCCTATTTTGTTTATTTATCAAGTTAATGATTTGCATTGTTTTTGTCCAATGCCTAATTTTGAAACCTTTATTGGGAAATAATGGCCATGATTTAAAACAAATGGTACTTACTTTAGAATTTAAGAAACTTGACCTTTGGTTCCAATTTGTGTTTCCATCCTACTTTTCATAATACTATTTTTGAAAGGGACTTATAAAAATATTCTTTCATTGTTAACTACAATATGCAACAAGATTATTCTTTCTTTAAGCTCCTTTGGAACTATGTAAACAAGAAACAAGCCACTTGAGGTAAATATAATCACTCCTTTTGTTGATTAGTGTTTCTAGAATTTTTCTTATCAGTAAATTTATAAAGAGATGTAGTGAAGATGGGACAATGGTTTTTGGGGAATCTAACCATTGTTTCTGTATCATTTGCAACCTAAATTTGATCCTAAAATGATGTCTTCCTATATTTAGGTTTGGGTGCATATAAAAAATATTCCTATTTGAGTATAATTATAAGGTTCTTAAACATACAATATTGGTGAGATATTTTCTAGTGGAACCCCCCAAGAAAGGGTAATGTGCATAATTTTACTAGAGGATATTGAAATTGAATTCAAAGAATTATATATATATATATATATATATATATATATTACATTACAAAATTGATGCATTCATCTACAAAATGCCAAGAATATGGTCATCTAGAGGCATCCTGCAATATAAGAGTTAAACAAATTGATGTCTAAAGAAAAGTAAACATTTGTGTAGAAAAGATAAGATAGAAAATTAGAAGAATGCTATCTCAAATCCTCATTATTTAAGGAGGAAATATAAGTTGAATTTAAAGATCATAAATTAGACAAGGAGATAAAGGAAGTGGGAGAAGATGTTGAAGTTTTAAATTAAAGGAGAAAATTCTATTGATAAGTGAAAATAAGTTATGATTACCAAAAATAAGTTGTAGAGAATAAATAAAATATGATATCAATATTATAATGTGAGACGAACCTATAGGAAAAGGTAATATGGATTAAAAAAGATTATATTTCATATAAAGGACAAGTGGAGAACAACACGAATCATTTTCCAATGGTTCTAGGAATTTCACTTGGTTCTTTAATGTAAATAGATGAAAGTTCTCCCTCATACATGGAGTGGAAGAAAAATAGGTTAGGAATATCCTATGTATAAAACATGAAGTGTGTAGGTGGAAAAACTAATGAGAGGTCATTAAAAGAAATGTTATATGTAAACCATAATGAGAGATCATTAAAAGAAAGGTTATATCTAAACTAGATCCCAATTCTCTCAAATGTGACCCACAACTTTCCAATTAATTGTTATACATGTGCAATTAACTTCAAGTAATGTTTTAGATGACTACCATGAAAATTTTCCATTCCATGTTGTCGAGACAAAGAAGGGAACACCCAATAATCATATAGTGAGTGAGAAGTGATCCTTGGGACATCCCTTGAGCATGATGTGACTAAGGATATGTGCACCCATGACTTGTGAAGCACACCATGAGGTTGCTATGGATGACATGACTTGGTGGCACAAGAGTGTGGATGATTTGGAGTTACTCAACACCAAAGGACACAAATATAGAGAAAATGTGATGATATGGGGTGGGTATTGTGGTTTTTGCTGATGAAATGATTGAGGTCGACATGATGCATGGCCATACCAAGAGGATCATTGTAGGTCATCCTGGGAAGAAGATGAAGGGGTGTGATGGTTCATGTGGGTCGTGACTCTTTGTGACCTTAAGTGGCCATGTATATCTTTTGGAGATGAGGCAAGTTAGAGGCATGTAATCAAATATCATAATAACAACTAAAGTTAGAGAGTGAGATCTATGAATTGGTAAAAGGTGAGACAAAGTGGGACAAAGATGAAGGAAAATTGTGAAGGTGTCTCTTAGTGTCTTGTTCATTGTCTTTAGCAGGGCACGTGATGGAGAGGAACAAAGGTTAGGAAGAATAGTGTGATATGGGGAGAAGGCTACGACACTCAGGCTCAGTTTGTGACAAGGATACTTGGGTGTATGAGAAAATAGGCAAGTAGATATGTGACTTAGACTTATACGAGTGTTCGACACATATTGTGTTTACCAACAATATTTGTGTCTCTTGTGTATGAATGGTTGCATAATTCAATAAGTATAAGAACTATGTAATTGTTTAAGAAAATAAATGAAGTGTAGTTGGCACAATTAGCTTAAGAAAGAGTATGGGTGTGTATTAAGTAAGGTGTAGTTTGTATGAAGTAACTTTGGTTTGGTCAAGATGAAAAAATGAAACGTTGCAATGCCACATGACCCCAGGTGTCAGGGAACTTTAGTGCACAAAGTTGATTTGGATCCTCAAGAAGACTATGGGTGCATGGCAGATGGGATCATAACAATCTTCGTGACATTTTTGGGTACAACATGTTTCAAATATGAGGTATATTTGTTGTGTGAGGAAAGGGTCCATGTCCATAAAGTTACAACATAGGATTGATCAAAAATTTGGATAAAAATTTGGTGGATCACTTGATTCACTTGGAAGGTTGGGCGCTCCAATGAATAGGTAGAATGACTTTGAAGGTGGAAATTAAATTAGGCAACTAAATATGAAGAAACTGGGTGAGTTTGGGTTTTTGTGGGCTTGGGAGATGATGCAAATGTCACCCGACACACGTCCGCAATCACCAGGACCTTCTTCTTCTTAGGCCCGAAGAGCTAAAGCACTCCTCAAATCCCTTATCAAAACCTTTCTACACCCACAGGATGCTTTGTATGACCTCCCTTCTTCCAATCGGGAAGTCGGACCTCACTAGATCATGAGTCCTGTCATCACAGAATCGGGTCTTATAAATCCCCGAACTCCGATGAAATATCCACTTCATGCCTTTCTCATCTCCTATCGATAACTTCCCTATCAGGAAATCGGTACTCACGCGGTCGTGAGTCACTTCCCCCACGAACCTCCGATTATCGAACCTAGATGCCACCTATCCTCTACCGATCCACAGGACCTTCCAAGTCTCGAACTCCGATATGCGATGCCACCTGTCGTCCACTCACGACGAGACTCAATCCTCTGACACCTGTACTCCACTGCACACAGAGGCTGCGAGGTTATCACGTTTTGGAGTTTCGCGATTCCTCCTACAGCGATTCTCATGACACCAAGAATTTCGAAGTGCCAAACCTGGATGCATGTACGGGAGCTCTCCTCCATGTCACCCTTACCTCGTCATGCTATCGGGTATCACGGGATCATGATTCTAGTTGTAGCAATTCCTTTGCATGCAAAAATCCTGAATGCTGAACCCTGACTCTCCAGATTACTGACATGTGTCTGGTCCGAGATCTATGGCTATGGTTCCTTCGGGAAATTGCGGGTCGCGATTCCTCCCTATGAGAATTATATGACCCTGGAGACTCCGATTCTCTGATGAGTCAAGTCTCGATGAGCTCTGACTCCTTCCCCACGCACTAAGGCTTAAATCCTATGCAACTTCCCGATATCTAACGACTGACGGGATTTTGCTGGTCGCTTCTGCGAATCCTGACCGTTATTTCCTCTCCTCGAAGATTTCTTGGGGAGGACTGAGTGTTCCTTCCAGAACATGTCTCCTCCGATGCCTGCACCTGCAAACCCTATTCAAACTTTCTCCTACACAGACTCCTATGCTCTGTGGTAATGATGGCACAAAGGTACTAAACCTCCTGAGCTTTCTTACTCTTATTCCTTCAGAGAAACCTACGCATAACGCTTGCGCTTAATATTCAACCACCTCAAGGGTTGAATACTTCAGACCCTGTGCAACTCCTGCAACAACAGTCTCTATCACCTTTGCTCAGACTAACAACTGAGACTTCCTCTTCAACATGCACCTCTCTTTGCACAGCTTCAACAACCCTCTATAAATTCTGGGTGAATGAGAATAAGTGTTTAACTATCGAGCCTTCATCAACGCACTCTTTGTGGATGAATTCAACTACACTCTATGCAGGAATCTCCTGGCTCAGATAGAGAAACAATTGAAACTTATTCTCTTCTCTCTCAGACTTCAGTTAAACCCTGAAATCACATGCACAACATATTCAAAGCAAATGCATAACCAAAAAACAAACATTCATGAGCACATAAACCACATACATAGAGAAACAACACCAATCATGAATTTGAATAAGAAGTTCACTCTATTAATTCGAGGCCTGTACATGGCTTCTCTTCACAGATTTCTTTGCTTTCTCTTCTCTTCTGAATGCTTGATTCTTGCTAATGTTACAATGATACAACGAGGGTGTCTATATATGTTTTCCCTCTCGAACTCTAAACTATCAAATCTGGAAATAAATCTTATCTACCAGCATTAAATCTATTAAATGCCTCCTATCTATTTCAGACAAGAGCATATGGCTCGAGGTGTGATACAACATACAAAAGGTGCTCCTTCATAAAGGATCATTTAAGACTTGTGCTACAATCCCAAAGCACTTTTCAAAATTTGGGTTTGTTTATCCAGCTGAACTTTTGCTTGATGTGTTGGATCGCTTGTTGAGTTGGCGATGCTCCTGCATCATACTCCTCGGCTTGAAAAATTTCATGGGATCTATCTTCCAGCTAGCATCTTCCACTATATGATTCTTCCATTTCACCAGATACTCGAAGTATTGCTTCCGTCTGGTTCTTTTGCTAACTCTCTTGTCAAGTATATGCTCCATCTGTGGCCTTTCTGTAATCAACATCTGCTTCTGCCACTAGATTTATGGCTATTCATCACTTCCAGTTCCTTCTTCCTCAGCCTTATATGGATATAAGTCTGATAAATTGAATGTCGGAGATATTCCGATCTCATCCGGAAACTCAATCTCATAAGCTTTTTCTATGAATTTCTTCAAGACTCTGCATGGCCCAATCTTTTTCATCTTTAACTTGTTGTATGTTCCCCTTGGTAACCTTTCCTTCCTCAGATCTGCCAGAACTAGATCACCAACTTCGAACTGAAGTTGTCTCTTATGTTGATCAGCTCTGTGTTTATATTCCTGATTTGATTCCAGCAATCGCTGCTTCACCCTGCTGTGAAGTTCTTCCATCGCCTCTGCAAATTCTTCAGCGTTTGCACTCCTTGTCACTATCTGCTCTGAATATCTCAGTTTAGATACTCCTCCTGGATGCCTTCCATATACAATCTCAAATGGACTTTTTCCTATTCTCTTGTTCACTGAGTCATTGTACGCGAACTGTGCTTGTGGCAACACATTGTCCCAGCTGTAGTGGTGCTCTGTCACGAAGATTCTGAGAAAATCTCCCTGACTTATATTAACCACCTCCATTTGCCCATCTGTTTGAGGATGATAGGCAGAAATAAACATCAAGTTAGTCCCCATATTCTTCCAAAGTGTCCTCCAGAAATGTCCAATGAATTTTGTATCCATGTCCGATACTATGCTTCTGGGTAAACCATGAAGTCTAACAATCTCCTTGAAGAACAAATTCGTGATATGAGTCGCATCGCTGATCTTCTGGCATGGAATAAAATGTGTCATTTTGGAAAACCTATCAACCACCACAAAGATGGAATCATGTCCTCTTTACGTCCTCGGTAATCCCATTATGAAATCCATGCTGATTTCATCCCATGACCTTTCAGGTATGGGTAATGATTGATAGAATCCTGCATTCTGCTTTTTTCCCTTCGAATGATGGCAAATTCTGCACCTGTCAACAAACTTCTTGACATCTGTTCGCATCTTCAGCTAGAAGTACACTTCGCTCAGCTATGCAAATGTTTTTTCGTGGCCAAAATGTCTTGCTAATCCACCACTATGCTTCTCTTTTAGCAGATTCTCCCTCATGGAGCAATTTGAAATGCATAACTGATTGCCTCTAAACAACAGTCCATTTTGGATCATGTAATCCATCCACGGGCTTCTGTCTTTGAGAACTGGATTCTCAGTTGCCTTGTATGCCTCTACGAAATCAGCATCACCTGCATACATGTCTTTAAGGTTTTCAAAACCCAACGTCTTGACTCAGAACTCCTGCAGCAACAAACACTTCCTTCTCAAAGCATCAACCACTCTGTTAGTAGTACCTAAAATGTGTTTAATTACAAATGTAAAATTTTGCATATACTCTACCCATTTGGCATGTTTCTGATTCAAATTCTCTTGTTGAGTCACAAACTACAATGCATTATTATCACTATACAAAACAAATTCCTGTGGAATCAAATAGTGCCTCCACTTTTTCAATGCATGTATGATAGCATAAAATTCTTTATCATACATTGAGTACTTCACCTTTGCCTCATCCAACTTCTTGCTGAAATATGCAATAGGTCTGTCCTCCTGGCTCAAGACCACTCCTATGGCAAAGCCACTTGCATCACATTTCACCTGGAAAACTTTTGCAAAATCCGGCAACACCAAAACCGATTGTTTGGTGATCTTTCGCTTCAACAGATTGAATCTCTTCTTAGCCTCTGCTATCCAATGAAAATATTTATGTCTTTTCTTGACTGTGTCCATCATTGTTGCACTAATTCCACTGAAATTCCTGATGAATTTTCTGTAGAAACTTGCCAATCCATGGAAACTTCTCACCTCGAAAACATTTGTCGGTGATGGCCAATTTTTAATTACCTCCACTTTACTTGGATCCACTTTTAATTCATTTTTTGGTATGACAAATCCCAAGTAAATGAGTTTTGTCTTCATAAATGAAGATTTCCCCACGTTGATCAACAACTTCTCTTGCTGTAGCTTCTTCATGACTGCAGCTAAATGCTTTAGATGCTCCTCTTTTGTTTTGCTGAAAATCAAGATGTCATCCAAATAAACAATGACAAACTTACCAATGAATTCTTTCAGCACTTCATTCATCAGCCTCATGAATGTACTAGGTGCATTCGTCAAACCAAATGGCATGACTAGCCATTCATACAACCCTTCATTGGTTTTGAAGGCTGTCTTCCACTCGTTGCCTTCCCTCATGCAAATCTAATGGTATCCACTTTTCAAATCCACCTTTGAAAAAAATTCTGCTCCACTTAAGCAGTCCATCAAGTCATCCATCTGTGGTAATGGAAATCTGTACCTGATGGTTATCTTGTTAATGGCTCTGGAGTCTGTACACATTCTCCAACCTCCATATTTCTTTGGACTTAGTACCGTTGGAATGGCACATGGACTTAAACTCTCCTTGATCAGTCCCTTATCCAGCAGTTCCTATATCTGCCTTTTGACCTCTTAATTCTCCTGTGGCATTAACGTGTACGTTGCTTTGTTCGGAAAACTAGCTCCTGGTATGAGGTCTATGTGATGGCTCATGCTCCTCATCGGCGACAACGAATGAGGTAATTCGTCTACCACTATGTCAGCAAACTCTTCCAACAGTTCCTGAATTTCCTCGAGCAGATCATCCACTCTTGTGCTGGTCAAAACAACCCTCAGTTTTCTGATCACAAAGAATTATGGATCTTCCTTCTTCTTTACTTCCACCAGAAGTTCCTTCCCACTCATGAGAAGTATAGTATTTCTTGTTTCTGGTTTTACTTCTTTTTCTTTAATTGGAAGTAACATATGGGTCCTTCCAATCTTTTCCAGAGTATACATATTCATTTTCCCATCATGAACTACGTTCCTGTCATATTGCCATGGTCTGCCTAGCAATAAATGACATACATCCATAGGAATAACATCACAGAGGATTTTATCATTATATCCTCCTATCCTGATGTCCACTAAGCACTGTTTAGTGACACTCACCTAATGTCCCTTCTATAGCCATGAGACTTTGTATGGACTCAGGTGATCAGTCGTTTACAGCTCTAATTTTTCCACCATCTCGGTTGAAATGAGATTGTTGATTCTTCTGTTGTCCACAATAACCTTGCATTTCCTGTCCTTGGTCATGCATGCGGTTCTGAATAGTCTTCTTCTCTGATCTATGTCCTCCACCTCCTTCTTGGGTGTTAAGAGAAATTTTCACATCATCAAAGACCTTCCATCTTCTACGTATTTTTCTTCAGCAGCTTGCCTTTGTGCCTCGGCGATGTGAGCTTCTCCTTTATTTGTATTCCGATCTGGACAGTCAACTTCTTTATGTCCATTTTTCCCACATGTGTAGCACGTGATGATTCCTCCTCTTCCTCTTCCTCTACCTCTGGTATGAGGAAAAGTATTATTATCAGTGTATCCTCCACTTTGTTCTGTTTGTTGCCTTTGTTGTTCAGCATCCGGATCTCACTGAGAACTTCCACCTCTTTCCATTCTGGTCCGAGGCTTCTTCCAGTCATCTTTAGGTTTTTGGAACTTGTCCTGGGTGACTGATTTACCTTTTGGCTGGCTCTTACCTCAGCCTCACTGTGTTGTTTTTCAGCTTAGCTTTTTTTCTGCCTTCAATGCCATATGATACACATCCTCAACCATTCTGATGGTTGTCATACTCATCTCATCCTGGATATCGTATCTTAAGCCATTCATATATCTGGCAACTTTTTCATCATCGCTCTCCCGATGACCTACTCTGATATTGAGCTTGTAGAATTGTTCGGTATACTCCTTTACCGTCATCAACTTTTGTCTCAGGTTCTGCATTCTCCTAAATAGTGTGATTTGATAATCCCTTGGGATGAATTTTGTCTTCATCTTCTCAATCATTCGATCCTAGCTTTTGATCTTTTTCTTTCCTTTGGAACGTCTATCTGCCTGAAGCTCATCCCACCATAATGCTGCATGTCCCTTCAACTTCGTGACAACATGCCTTACCTTCTTATCCTCTTCAATATCCTCATAATCGAAGTAGGTATAAAGAGCTCTAATCCAGCCTAACAACTCTTCTGCATCCAGACTTCCTTCACACACTGTAATGTCCATTTTTGTCTTCAAACTCATCCGAGCGATAGCCTTAATTAACCACTCATTGGATGCATCTTCAGCTGCAACTTCTCCTTGTTGTTCGGCTTCCACTTCGCCTTTGAAGTCACTTAGATCTCCAACATTTGTTGTGCATCTCTACGCTGCTTCCATATCTTCCAATATCGCTCTGAGATCTCTCATTTTCCTTTCCAGTTTCGGATTCTGTGCCAGCCTACCTCTTCTTCGCACATCCCTATCCTCTGGATCAGGCGATTGTCTTTCCCTTTTGGGTGGCATGTGAATTCCTTTTCTCCTCTGCTACAGAAAAGAGAGAGAAAACCTTGCTCTGATACCACTCTGACGCAAACGTCACCCGACACACGTCCGCGATCACCACGACCTTCTTCTTCTCAGGCCCGAAGAGCTAAAGCACTCCTCAAATCCCTTATCGGGACCTTTCTACACCCATAGGATGCTCTGTATGACCTCCCTTCTTCCAATCGAGAAGCTAGACCTCACTATATCGCGAGTCCTGCACTCACGGAATTGGGTCTTATAAATCCCTGAACTCTGATGGAATATCCACTTCACGCCTTTCTCGTCTCCTATTGGGAATTTCCCTATCAGGAAATCGGTACTCACGCAGTCGTGAGTCACTGCCCTAATGAATATTTGATTCTCGAACCCCGATGCCACCTTTCCTCTACCGATCCACAGGACCTTCCAAGTCCTGAACTCCGATATGCAATGCCACCTGCCGTCCACTCACGACGAGACTCAATCCTCCGACACTTGTACTCCACTGCACACGGAGGTTGTGAGGTTATTTCGTTTCAGAGTTTTGCGATTCCTCCAGCAGCGATTCTCTTGAAACCAAGAATTCTGAAGTGTCGAACCCCGATGCATGTACAGGAACTCTCCTCCATGTCACCATTACCTCATCGCGCTATGGTGTATCGTGGGATCGCGATTCCAGTTGTAGCAATTCCTTTGCATGGGAAAATATTGAATGTCGAATCCCAACTCTCCGGATTACTGACATGTGTCTGGTCCGGGATCTACGACTATGGTTCCTTCAGGAAATCATGGGTCGTGATTCCTCCCTATGAGAATTCTATGACCATGGAGACTTCGATTCTCCGATGAGTCGAGTCCCGATGAGCTCTTACTCCTTCCCCGCGTGCTAAGGCTTAAATCCTACGCAACTTCTTGAGATCTAACGGCTGACAGGATTTCATTGGTCGCTTCTGTGAATCTTGACCATTATTTCCTCTCCTTGAAGCTTTCTTGGGGAGGAATGAGTGTTCCTTCTAGAACTTGTCTCCTCTGATGCCTGCACCTGCAAACCCTGTTCAAACTTTCTCCTACACAGACTTGTGTTCTCTGTGGTAATGATGGCACAAGGGTACTAAACCTCCTGAGCTTTATTACTCTGATTCCTTTAGATAAACCTATGAATAAACCTTGCACTTAATATTCAACCACCTCAAGGGTTGAATACTTCAGACCCTGTGCAACTCCTGCAACAACAGTCTCTATCACCTTTGCTCAGACTAACAACTGAGACTTCCTCTTCAGCCTGCACCTCTCTTCGCATGGCTTCAACAACCCTCTATAAATTTTGGGTGAATGAGAATAAGTGTTTAACTATCTAGCCTTCATCAACACACTCTTTACGGATGAATTCAACTGCACTCTATGCAGGAATCTCCTGGCTCAGATAGAGAAACAATTGAAACTTATTCTCTTCTCTCTCAGACTTCAGTTAAACCCCGAAATCACATGCACAACATATTCAAAGAAAATGCATAACCAGAAAACAAACATTCATGAGCACATAAACCACATACACAGAGAAACAACACCAGTCATGAATTTGAATCAGAACTTCAATCTATTAATTGAAGGTCTGTACATGGGTGTTCTTCATAGATTTCTCTGCTTGCTCTTCTCTTCTGAATGCTTGATTCTTGCTAATGTTACAATGATACAATGAGGGTGTCTATATCCGTTTTCCCTCTCGAACTCTAAACTATCAAATCTAGAAATAAATCCTATCTACCAGCATTAAATCTATTAAATGCCTCCTATCTATTTCAGACAAGAGCGTATGGCTCAAGGTATGATACAACATACAAAAGGTACTCCTTCATAAAGGATCATTTAAGACTTTCACTACAATCCCAAAGCACTTTTCAAAATTTGGGTTTGTTTATCTAGCTGAACTTTCGCTTGATGTGCTGGCTCGCTTGCTGAGTTGGCGATGCTCCTGCATCAGGAGACAGAGTTGGGTTGGCATCACATAGTGGTTTTGGTGAAATAGGCAGTTGAGTTGCATTTTAAAATGAGACATAAACACTTGAGTGCATTTTTGTGTTGTTGTTGTAGGTAGCTGGGAAACTAAGGGAATATTTAGGGAAAGTTCGATGCATGCTAGAATATTTTTGTGATGCGATCCAAGGCTCAAATGAACCTAAAAGATGAAATTCATGCATGAATGGCTATATAGGATGGACATTATGAAGTTAAATTTGATGCAATGTCTAGAATAATGGAAGAGTATGCTTGATATTGCATGATGGAAATCTTGTGATGACAAGAATGGTAGAATAGAATATATGTTGTGAATCAAAACTTAACACAGTTACATGAAGGATTGAATTATATGCACAATATGAAGGAACAATCAAAATTATACAATGATGAGATGAGGACATTTTTTGATGGAACCATGTCTAGGGAGATGCCAAGTTTAGGTTCCTCAACAAGGAAGATGTCGAGGGAAAAGGAGGTGTCGCAACAAGGAAGAAGTTGCTTGGTGGAGAGGAAATTGTTTTTGGTGTTTTCTTTGTGATGAAAACCACTTCGTAGCATATTTTATGATGAAGACTAAGTTGGAATGGTTAGAAGAAGACCAAGTGTAATAGGCATAGGAAAATATTGTCACCATGGTGGAAGTATTTCAAACTCTTATACCTTCAAAGGAGATGTTGGAAGCAGTGGATGCTTTGATAGCACATCTAGAGGACTTAAAAGATAGAGGCCATGCATAACATTCACAATCTGAAGGGGAATAAATTTACTTTGTGGATGCAATGGTGAGTGGGGTGAAGGTGGATTATTTGGTGAACACTCGCATTAACCACAAGTTTGTGAGTGCGAAGACCACAAAGACAATCCATCATAATCTTGAGAGAAACACAACCATGTACAAGGTGGTCAAATCAATAGTGGAACTGAAAGTTGGAAGTTGTTTTGGAAACCGGGACATGAAGGTTGCTACATTGGATGATCATTGATTGGTATTAAGGCATGAATTTATTATATTTTCTAAGGGATTTCTTCTCCCACATGTAAGTTTCTTGGTGTTCTTGGATGAAGCCAAAATTCCAAGTATTACCATAACAATGAATAGGAAGCTTGGATGAATAACCAAGATGTATGCGGCCAAGTTTATTGAGAGAGTGAGTGGAAGTGTGAACAAAATTTGAAACATGATGTAGAAGAAAGGGTTCAGTTTGGCCAGGGTGACCTTGGGAGGATAGGACTAGAGAAAACAAAGGTTGAAAGAGGGTGATTTAACAGAAGTTTTAACATATGTTCCATATAACTAAAAAAAAATATTCTCATGAAGATTGTAGTAGATTTTTTTTCGGTGCTTTTATTTTCAAAATGATTTGGTGAACCATTAAATAAAACACTTTGGCATGTACCTAAACATAAAATTCACTAGAACAAACTTATATAAAATTCCATGGAACGTACATAAAACCAGAAAATGTATGGGTGCACCAATACATAAATTATTTGTGCATACATAAAATGAAAACACACTGATGTGGCATTACATGAAATTCATTGGTGCATACATAAGATGGAAACACAATGGTTTTTTCTATTACATTACTGCGCTGAAGCATACCCATGATATAAACACGTTGGGGTGGTTATATGTATTACACCCTGTATTCCAATTTTTTTGTATGGAATTTAGACATGCTTGTATTTTATGTCTGTCTCAGTGCTTGTATAATTTGTATGTTCCAGTGCCTATACTACCATGTGCACCAGAAGGTATTGAAATTTTGAATATTCAAGTTGAGATGTTCATGCCATCCTTTGTTTCGAAGCACTGATTATTTTATTACATTAATTCACTGGTGCATTTATTTTATTCAAAGAATTATTCAGTTAAATTTATTTAAAGCACCAAATTTGTTATTATATTTAAAAAGTTGATGTGTATTTATCACATGCCCACCAAATTTTTTTAAATTATCACATGTTTTATGCACCAATGCTTTAATATAATTAATGTACATTGGTGATTCAATTTTCGTAATATGCATTGGTATGTAAAACCCCTTAAAAAGCATCAATTTCTATATTATTTCAGCCACCATTTTGTGAGTTAATAGGAATGAACCAATATCTATATATTTTAATTTATGATTTTTTTACAAATGTTTTTATAATATGTTTTTTTATTATTTATATTATTTCATTTTGATATAATGATTGCATTAATGTAGAATCAATGAATCACACCTATTTTATTTTCAAAAATGTAAATCATTCACATATTAATTCATCAATTACTTGCAACAATGTAAATCATTCACATATTAATTAAGTAGCAACACAACATTTAAAAATATTTCACAATGTAATAAAATAACAAACCCATTTTATTATATATATGTAAGAGACTCATAGTCATACAAAATGGGAAAACGTAAAGGACCATGAGAATCAAAATGGAACCAATATGTAATTGATACACTTATTCATAATATTTCCTCATGCAATTGGGACATTATGTCAACTACATTAAGAAAAATCCCTGATTTTTATAGAATGATATTCAAAAACATACAACTTGCAGTAACATTCAAGTATATTAATTATCATTCATCACTTGAACTTTCGTCATTTTTCTAGCTAAGTGCATCCCTCATTTATTTATTTTTTGTAGACGATATTGTACTTTGGTTATTTAAACAAATCTTTTCTTGCTCGATCTCATAAGCATTTTCTCTGAATTTTCTCAAGACCTTACATGGCCTGATTTTCTTCGTCTTCAATTTATTGTATGTTCCCCTCGGGAACCTCTCTTTCCTTAAATGTGCCAGAAATAATTCAAAAACTTCAAACTGAAGTTGTCTCTTCTGCTGGTCGGCTCTGTGTTTATATTTTCGATTTGATTCTAATAGTCGCTGCTTCACCTGACCGTGAAGTTCTTTCATCGCCTCTGTGAATTATTCTGCACTATAACTCCTAGTAGCAATCTGTTCCAAATCCCTTAATTCAGAAACTCCCCCTAGCTTTGTTCCATACACAATCTGGAATGGTCTTCGGCCTGTGCTCCTATTCACTAAGTCATTGTATGCAAACTCTGCCTGCGGCAATATATTATCCCATTGGTTGTGGTGCTTTGTCACCAAGCTTCTCAGCAAGTCTCCCAGTCTTTTGTTTACCGCTTCTGTTTGCCCATCCGTCTGAGGATGATAGGAAGAACTAAACATCAAATTAGTTCCTATCTTCTTCCATAGTGTCCTCCAGAAATGTCCCACGAACTTTGTATCTCTGTCTGAAACTATGCTTTTTGGCAACCCATGAAGTCAAATGACCTCTTTGAAAAACAAATTTGCCATATGAGTCGGATCACTAGTTTTCTGGCATGGGATGAAGTGTTCCATCTTGGAAAACCTATCCACTACCACAAAGATCGAATCAAATCCTCTTTGCGTCCTTGGCAACCCCAATACAAAATCCATGCTAATTGCATCCCATGGCCTCTCTGGTATGGGTAATGGCTGATAAAACCCTGCATTCTGTTTTCTTCCCTTTGAATGTTGGAAAATCCTGCATATATCTATAAACCTCTTGACTTCTGACCGCATCCCTGGCCAAAAGTATGACTCACTCAGCTTCACGAATGTCTTATCATGACTGAAATGTCCAGCCAATCCTCTTTTATGTTTCTCCTTCAACAGGTTCTCCCTCATGGAGCATTTCGGAATACATAATTGGTTTCCTTTGAACAATAATCCTTCTTGGATCACGTAATCTATCCACTAGCTTCGGTCTCTAAGAACTGGTTTCTCAATTGCTTGATACACTTCCTTAAAATCTGTATCATCAGTGTACATTTCCACGAGGTCACCAAAACCTAATGTTTTGACCCGGAACTCCTGCATCAGCAAACATTTCCAGCTCAAAGCATCAACCACCTTGTTAGCAGTACCTGAAATGTGTTTAATAACAAAAGTGAAATTTTGCATGTATTCGACCCACTTAGCATGCCTCTGATTCAACTTCTCTTGTTGAGTCACATATTGCAATGCATGGTTATCACTATATAAAACAAATTCCCTTGGAATCAAATAGTGCCTCCATTTTTTCAATGTTTGTATGATAGCATAAAACTCCTTATCATATGTGGAGTATTTCAATTTTTCCTCATTCAGCTTCTCTCTGAAATATGCAATTGGTCTGTCCTCCTGACTGAAGATTGCTCCTATGGAAAACTCGCTCGCATCACATTTCACCTGGAATGTCTTCTAGAAATTCGGCAACACCAGAACCGGTTGTTCCGTAATCTTCCGCTTCAATAGATTGAAGCTCTTCTAAGCCTATGTTGTCCAATGAAAATATTTATGCCACTTCTTCACTGTGTCCATCATCGCTGCGCTAATTCCATTGAAATTCCTGATGAATTTTAGGTAGAAACTAGTCAATCCATGAAAACTCCTCACCTCAAATACATTCCTCGGTGATGGCCAATTCTTGATCACTTCTACCTTATCCGGATCCATCCTTAACTCATTCGCTAAAATAATAAACCCCAAATAAATGATCTCTGTCTTCATGAATGAGGACTTCTTCATGTTAATCAATAGCTTCTCCTTTTGTAGCTTCTTCATTACAATGGCAAAATGCTTTATATGTTCAGCCTTCATTTTACTGAAAATCAGTATATCATCCAGATATACAATGAATTTTTTTTTGATGAAATCCTTCAGGACTTCATTCATCAACCTCATAAAGGTACTCGGTGCATTCATTAAGACAAACGACATAACAAGCCATTCATACATTCCTTCATTAGTTTTGAAGGCCATCTTCCACTCGTCACCTTCCCTCATGTGAATCTAGTGATATCCACTTTTCAGATCAACTTTTGAAAAATATTTTTTCCTACTCAGGAAATCCATTAAATCATCCATCCTCGGCAATAGAAATATATACCTAATGGTTATCTTGTTAATCACCCTTGAATTGGTACACATCCTCCAGCCTCTGTCTTTCTTCGGACTGAGTATTGTTGGAACAACACATGGACTCAAGATTTCCCTGACCAATCCTTTGTCCAGCAGCTCCTGAACCTGCTTCTTGACCTCTTCATTTTCTTGCGGCGTCAACCTGTACGTAACCTTGTTTGGAAAACTAGCTCCTGGTATGAGGTCTATGTGATGAATCACACTCCTCATCGGAGGCAATGAACAAGGTAATTCATCCACCACGACGTCAGCGAACTCTTCTAGTAGTTCCTGAATCTCCTCTGGTAGATCATCCACTCTTGTGCTAGTCAGTACAATTCTTAGTTTTCTGACCACAAAGAATTCTGGATTTTCTTTCTTCTTCACCTCTGTAAGAAGTTCCTTCCCACTCATGGGAAGTACTGTGTTGCTTCCTTCCGGCTTCACCTCCTTATCCTTTATCGAAAGCAACATATGGGTTCTCCCATTCTTATCCAGTGTATATGTGTTCATTCTCCCATCATCAACCACATTTTTGTCATATTGCCATGGTCTACCCAGTAATAGATGAAAAACATCCATAGGAATGACATCACATAAGATCTTATCATTATATCCTCCTATTTTGAATTCAACCAAGCATTGTTTAGTAACAGTTACCTGGTGTCCCTTCTGTAGCCACAAAAATTTGTATGGACTTGGGTGATCAGTTGTCTCTAGCTCTAACTTCTCTACCATCTCTGTTGAAATGAGATTATCTGTGCTACCGCTATCCACGATAACCTTGCATACCCTATCCTTGGTCTTGCAAGTTTTTTCTGAAAAGTCTGGTACTTTGAGCTGAGTCCTCCGCCTTCTTCTCGGGTATGAAGAGAACTTTATGCATCATCAACGATCTTCCGCCTTATGCGTCTTCTGCCTCAACATCTCGCCTCTGTGCCTCGGTGATGTGAGCTTCTCCATGGTCCTTTTTTTTCTCTGGACACTCATAAGACTTCTGCCCATTTTTCCCACATGTGAAGCAAGTGATTACTCAACCTCTTCCTCTTCCTCTACCTCTGGTACAAGGAAACGTGTTGTTGTCAGCATATCCTCCTCTCTGCTCAGTATGTTGTTCTCTTTGCTCAGCGTGTTTCCCTCTCTGTGAACTTCCACCTCTCTCAGTATGAGTAGGATTTTTCCAGTCGTCCTTGGGCTTCTCGTTTCTTTCCAGGGCAACTTCCTTGCCTCTTGGTTGATTCCTTCCTTGCCCTCACTGACCTTTCTTATGGCTCAGCTTCTCTTCAGCTTTCAAATCCATCTGATAAGCATCCTCCACATTTCTGATGGTTACTGTTGTAACAGATATCAAAATTGACCGTGCTTCCCAAGACCACGGTTCGTGCATATGGACAGACTGGTTCATGCATGAGGGAACAAGGAAAAAGAAAAGAAGTTAAGTGATATGCACGGTATTTTATTTGGAGCTCTATATTTAGTGTGCCCGTGTTCCTTCTTTCCATGGTTTTTATGAGTTAAAGACAAATTGGATGCAAAGTTAGTAAATATGCTAACAACCAAAGAGCTCTTGAGATGGATTTTATGTACACCAGTACAATTCATAGTTGGATGGCAATTTTGTGTTGGTGCTTACAAACCCCTGAGACATGGATTAACTGATATGGATGTTTTGGTAGCCCTTGGGACAAGTGCAACTTATTTTAGTTCATTCTATTCACTGGTTAGAGATGTGACTTCAAAGACCTTTAAAGGTACAAACTTCTTCGAGACAAGCACCATGCTAATCTCCTTCATTCTTCTAAGGAAGTTGTTGAATGTTTTAGCCAAAGGAAATACTTCAGGAGACATTGCAAAGTTGATGGAATTAGTTTCAGACACAGCAACCTTGCTCACATTGGATGATGATGGAAAAATCAGAGCCGAACGAGAGATCAGTAGTGAACTGATTCAGAGGAATGATACTCTAAAATTTATTCCAGGCAAAAAGATACTAATAGATGGGTTGGTGATGAGCTTCTTCCTCGTGAAAGTGAAAAGGTATCTACATGTGATTAAATTGTCCAAGGTGGTGAGGGAGGTCGGGAAGGACCTGCTGATGCATATTTGCCGGTAGCCGCTGACATTGCAGTTATAATGTATACAAGTGGCTGTATTGGTTTGCCCAAGGGAGTTATGATGACTCATGGAAATGTTGTAGCAAAGGTTGATACCGTAATGAAAATTCTTCCAGGCCTTGGTAACCAAGACATTTATCTGGCATACTTGCCACTAGCTCATATTCTTGAATTAGAAGCTGAGGCTGTAATGATTGCTACAGGAACTGCTATTGGTTATGGCTCAACTTTGACACTAACTGATACATCAATTAAGATTAAAAAAGGAACCAAAGGTGATGCTTCTATGTTGGGTCCCACATCAATGACTGTTGTACTAGCTATTTTAGATCGTATCCGGGATGGTGTGAAGAATAAGGTCGAGGCAATTGGTGGAGTTGCAAAGAAATTGTTTAATACTGCATATAACCATAGATTGGCTACTTTAGAAGGAGGGAAACTGATAGAAGCAGTAAGGAGACCGCCCTATAGTGTTGTTCTTTTTCATCAAGTTAAGAAAGCACACACATCGGTCTTCAACACTTTTCTTAAATTTTCTTGATGACGGTAGACTTACAGATGGACAAGGTCGCACAGTTAGCTTCTCAAACACTGTCATTATCATGACATCCAACCTTGGAGCAGAGTACTTGCTTGCTGCATTGACTGGCCATGTAACGATAAAAACTACAAGAAGAGAACGTCATGCGAGAAGTTAAAAGACAATTTCAGGCCAGAGTTGTTGAATAGACTTGATGAGATAGTTGTATTTGATCCTCTCTCTCACGATGAGCTCAAAAAAGTTGCTAGACTACAGATGAAAGACGTAACAATTTGTCTTGCAGAGAGAGGTATTGCTTTAGGAGTTACATATGCAGTTTTGGATCTTGTTCTTCGGAAAGCCTATGATCGTGTTTATGGTGCTCATCCCTTGCGGTGATGGTTACAAAGAAAAGTTGTCACTGAGCTATCTCGGATGCTTATCAGTGGGGAGATTGATGAGAACAGCACAATATACAATGCCCGGGTAGCAGATATTATCTTATCGCGTGGACAGGAATGGGGGACTTGTTAACCAAAACACTGGTGCAAAATCTGATGTCTTGATAGAAATTCCTAATTCTGTCTATCAGAATGCTGATGCATCCCAGGCAGTAAAGAAAATTAAAATTGAAGGAATTGACCATACAATCAACATTGGTACAAGTTCGCATTTCCTGAGCAGAAATAGAATCTTGGTCTGGGTGACATGTTTCTTTCAGCAGTTTGGCGAATCTGTGACACGGGACATTACCCTTCGTGTGATAATGGGGGGCATTACCCTTCGCTAGGTGCTCATCAGGAGATGGTGACAAATATCGTAGATGCATTAAATGTACAATTACAGGCCCAACACTGCACATATAGAATGGTGGTACAACTCCAAACGACGCAAATTTCCTAGACTCTGAATCCTAATCCCACTTGCGCTATGATTAACTAAGTACAAGCTCCCGCTGATGACAATTGGATGGAAATAACAATGTGGGGGCATGATCCAATTGTTATAGTCCATAATTACTACAACGGAGGGAAATTACCGTCGATTCAATTTCCCATTTTATTTATGAAGCATTGGAGAGACACACATGGCAAGGGATGCCATCCTAGCTTTTTCCTCCAATACTGTTGGTTGTGTAATGATCACAATTCATCTGAAAAGACCACAACGAATAATGCATCGCAACTGTGGAAGCCAACGAGTGGAATATTTATGACAAATGATCCAGAGGAAGCAGTCTCATGCAAGGCCTTGTTAAAAAAATAAAAATAAAAAAATCTTATGCTATGTATGTTTCTGGCAGGGAGGAAATAGAACACGTTGAGGATTTTATATCTATTTTGTCTAAGTTATCTCCAGGAGCAGGAGCTCTATTAGAATTTGTGACCCCTGAAGATCGTCATCACACTATATCTATTGTTGTAAATATTGGTAGGCATGAGTGGTATGTAGAGCCCCAACTCTACACTCGAGACGATGCTACTGGACTATGGGAAAGGAGGCCTGCAATGTCCTCTTTGGTTTCTATGCCTTCCACTATACAACAATCCAACCACCCGTATCATATGAAGAAGTTCCAGTGAAATCATTTGTTAGAAATTTAATCGGTGATTTTCAAACATTCATTTCGAATGCTGAGAAAGTCGTTGAGCCAGCATTAGTCATGGTTGACACGGATATACCATCATTTGGTTTTATTTACGGTGTGTATGCTAGGCATTTTTCTGGAATAGGCGTGGTTATCTATCATTCTAAAACCATGGGAATAGTCGCAGTTGACAAGAATATAGTGCCCACTTCTGTATCAGATGTTAACTTAGAATTTTCTTCTAATTTAATGAATATACCTGGTGATGTTGTTTTTCTTCACCCTATACACAATTATGCATTAGTAGCATATGATCCTGCGGCACTAGATCCAACTGGGGTTGCAACTGTACGTGCATCTGTTCTTTGTCCTCAACCTGCTCTGCAGAAGGGTGATACTATGTATCTCGTTGGATTGAATCAGAGTTCAAAAGCTCAATCACGCATGTCCATAGTAAAAATCACAGTGGCTACCTTGAATATTCGACAATGTGCTTATCCCATGTATAAAGCTATGAACATGGAGGTCATCGAATTGGATACAGATTTTGGAAATAGTTTTTCTAGTGTACTGATAGATGAGCATGGAAAGGTTCAGGCATTATGGGGCAGCTTCTCTACGCAGGTGGAATATAGCGATAGTTTGGATGATCTGGTCAAATGTTTTTTGTAATCTTATGTGTTCAGTAACCTTCCAAATAGATGACGAACCGTTTCAAATTCTTGGAATACCGAGAGTTTCATTTTTTCTTTTAAAAGACTGTTGTATGTAAAAGTAGAAAGGGGGGTGCGCATGAGCATAGCACTGGGGGAAGACCTCTATCAAGAGGGTTTCATTGTAATCTGAGTTATTTTTTAAGCCATTAATGGAGTAATAAAGATGATTTTTTTCCTTGTGACTGTGATATTCATCACGGTTGATTTCTTTCAGCATGTTTTTTTCTCCTTCAACTGTGTTAAATCTATTTGGAATTTATTTGATATGTTCCTTACTCACATTTGATGTGTTATCATTTCTTTATGTCTTCCTTAATCCATCACAATTGCATTACATTTTGTTTTCTTCTAACTGATGTGCTTCGTTATACTTTAGTACGACCACTACTATAACGAAAGGATTTGGGTTTTCTGTAATTGTTTATTGTCTTTCCTCTACACCAACTATCGGTGGTGTAAGACCAATGTACATTTTCAGAGTTCTGCATATATCCTTTGCTACGTTGGCCTTTCCTTTTTCTTTCCACTACTGCATCATGATTTATCAAATCGATGAAAGATAGACTTACTTTGCCTCACTTTCCGCAAGTTATTTGATCTCTGCTATTGTCTCTTTTTCTCGGTTTTCATTTGACTACATGCCCAATGGACCTTTTCCGTAGTTTAACCCCCAAACTCCAAAAATCCAAGACCATTATTCACCCATAAATCTTCCCACCGTTTTCACGCTTACTTCAATTTATTTTGTGACATTTTTCGAGAGATCCCTCTCAGGTTGGGGGAGGGCAGCCTTCCAATCCAAAGTGGTTCGAGGCTACCTCAGGACTGATTTGTTGCAACCCATTTCAGTTCTGAGTGTCAACATTTTTTGGTACCGTTGTCGGGGATTTTCAAAGTTGATATCTATCCCTGGGAGAACACAATTGTTATAGTCCTATGGCCTGGTTGAGCAGTCAGTCATAGGCAAATATTGGTTGCACATGCTCTGGTGACTCCAGTAAAAATTTCTGATGGTGATTTCACTGGCAGGAGAACTCACAATTACAACTTTCACGCTATGTCACCCAACAGATGGAGGCAACTGGTCTACTGTTCTTGGCACTTTACGAGAAAGAACCATCCCTAGTAGGAGACAATGTTGTAATAGATATCAAAATTGATTGCACTTCCTAAGACTATGGTTCATGCATATGGACAGACTGGTTCAGGCATGAGGGAACAAGGCAGAAGAAAAGAAGTTAAGAAATATGCACGGTATTTTCTTTGGAGCTCTATATTTAGTGTGCCTGTGTTCCTTCTTTCCATGGTTTTTATGAGTTAAAGACGGATTGGATGCAAAGTTAGTAAATATGCTAACAATCATAGAGCTCTTGAGATGGATTTTATGTACACCTGTACAATTCACAGTTGGATGGCAATTTTATGTTGGTGCTTATAAATCCCTGAGACATGGATCGACTGATATGGATGTTTTGGTAGCCCTTGGGACAAGTGCATCTTATTTTCGTTCATTCTATTCACTGGTTAGAGCTGCGACTTCGAAGACCTTTAAAGGTATAGACTTTTTCGAGACAAGCGCCAAGCTAATCTCCTTCATTATTCTAAGGAAGATGCTGAAAGTTTTAGCCAAAGGCAAGACTTCAGAAGCCATTCCAAAGCTGATGGAATTAGTTTCAGACAGAACAACCTTGCTCACATTGGATGATGATGGAAAAATCAGAGCCAAAGGAAAGATCAGTAGTGAACTGATTCAGAGGAATGATACTATAAAAGTTATTCCAGGCGAAAATATACTAACATATGGGTTGGTGATGAGCTTCTTCCTCGTGAAAGTGAAAAGGTATCTGCATTTGATTAAATTGTCCAAGGTGGTGAGGGGGGTTGGGAGAGACCTGTTGATGCAGATTTGTCGATAGCCGCTAACATTGCAGTTATAATGTATACAAGTGGTCATACTGGTTTTCCCAAGGGAGTCATGACGACTCATGGAATTGTTGTAGCAACGGTTGCTACCGTAATGAAAATCCTTCCAGGCCTTAGTGACCAAGATGTTTATCTCGCATACTTGCCACTAGCTCATATTCTTGAATTAGAAGCTGACGCTGTAATGATTGCTGCGGGAACTGTTATTGGTTATGGTTCAACTTTGACACTAATTGATACATCAAGCAAGATTAAAAAAGGAAACAAAGGTGATTCTTCTATGTTGGGTCCCACATCGATGACTGTTGTACTAGCTATTTTAGATCGTATCCAGGATGGTGTGAGGAATAAGGTCGAGGCAACTGGTGGAGTTGCAAAGAAATTTTTTAATACTACATATAAACATAGATTGGTTGCTTTAGAAGGAGGGCAACTGACAGAAGCAGTAAGGAGATGGCCCTATAGTGTTTTTCTTTTTGATGAAGTTGAGAAAGCACACACATCGGTCTTCAACACTTTGCTTAAATTTGCTTGATGATGGTAGACTTATAGATGGACAAGGTCACACAGTTAGCTTCTCAAACACAGTCATTATCATGACATCCAACCTTGGAGCAGAGTACTTGCTTGCTGCATTGACTGGCCATGTAACGATAAAAACTACAAGAAGAGAACGTCATGCGAGAAGTTAAAAGACAATTTCAGGCCACAGCTATTGAATAGACTTGATGAGATAGTTGTATTTGATCCTCTCTCTCGAGATGAGCTCAAAAAAGTTGCTAGAATACAGATGAAATACATAGCAATTCGTCTTGCAGAGAGAGGTATTGTTTTAGGAGTTATAGATGCAGTTTTGGATCTTGTTCTTCGGGAAGCCTATGATCCTGTTTATGGTGCTCGTCCCTTACGGCGATGGTTATAAAGAAAAGTTTTCACTGAGCTATCTCAGATGCTTATCAGTGGGGATATTGATGAGAACAACACAGTATACAATGCTCGGGCAATAGAAATTATCTTATCGCATGGACAGGAATGGGGGACTCATTAACCAAAACACTGGTGCAAAATCCGATGTCTTGATAGAAATTCCTAATTTTGTCTATCAGAATGTTGATGCATCCCAGGCAGTAAAGAAAATGAAAATTGAAGGAATTGACCATACAATCAACATTGGTACAAGTTCACATTTCTTGAGCAGAAACAGTGTCTTGGTCTGGGTGACATGTTTCTTTTGGCAATTTGGTGAATCTGTGACATGGGACATTACCCTTCGTGTGATAATGGGGGGCATTACCCTTCACCAGGTGCTCGTCAGGAGACGGTGATAGATATCACAGACGCATTAAATGGACAGTTATAGGCCCAACACTACACATCCAGAATGGCAGTACAGCTCCAAACGATGAAAATATCTTGGACTTCGAATCCTAATCCCGCTAGCGCTATGCTTAACTAAGTACAAGCTCCCGCTGATGACAATTGGATGGAAATAACAATGCGGGGGCACGATCCAAATGGGCTAGTCCATAATTACTACAATAGAGGGAAATTACCATCGACTCAATTTCCCATTTGATTTACGAAGCATCGGAGAGACACACATGGCAAGGGATGCCATCCTAGCTTTTTCCTCCAATACTGTTGGTTCTGTAATGATCACAATTCATCTGAAAAGACCACAACGAATAATGTGTTGCAATAGTGGCAGCCAGCGAGTGGAATCTTTATGACAAATGATCCAGAGGAAGCAGTCTCATGCACAACCTTGTTCAAAAAAAAAAAAAAATGATTCTTATGCTATGTTTGTTTCTGGTAGGGAAGGAAATAGAACAAGTTGAGTATTTTATATCTATTTTGTCTAAGTTATCTTGAGGAGCAGGAGCTCTGTTAGAATTTGTGACCCTTGAAGATCATCATCACACTATATCTGTTGTTGTGAATGTTGGTAGGCATGAGTGGTATGTAGAGCCCCAACTCTACACTCGAGACGATGCTACTAGACTGTGGGAAAGGAGGCCTACAATGTCCTCTTCGGTTTCTATGCCTTCCACTATACAACAATCCAACCACCCATATCAGATGAAGAAGTTCCAGTGAAATAATTTGTCAGCAATTTAAGCGGTGATTCTCAAACATTCATTTTGAATGCTAAGAAAGTCATTGAGCCAGCATTAGTCATGGTTGAAATGGATATACCATCATCTGGTTTTATTTATGGTTTGTATGTTAGGCATTTTTTTGGAACAGAGGTGGTTATCTATCATTCTAAAACCATGGAAATAGTCGCAGTTGACAAGAATATAGTGCCCACTTTTGTATCAGATGTTAACTTAGAATTTACTTCTAATTTAATGAATATACCCTGTGATATTGTTTTTCTTCACCCTATACACAATTATGCATTAGTAGCATATGATATTGCGGCACTAGATCCAGCTGGGGTTGCAGTTGTACATGCAGTTGTTCTTTTTCCTCAACCTACTCTGCAGAAGGGTGATACTGTGTATCTCGTTGGATTGAATTAGAGTTCAAAATCTCAATGACACAAGTCCACAGTAAAAATCATAGTGGCTCCCTTGAATATTCAACAATGTGCTTATCCCAGGTATAGAGCTATGAACATGGAGGTCATCGAATTGGATACAGATTTTGGAAATAGTTTTTCTAGTGTACTGACAGATGAGCATGGAAAGGTTCAGGCATTATGGGGAAGCTTCTCTACACAGGTGGAATATAGCGATAGTTTGGATGATATGGTCAAATTTTTTTTGTAATCTTATGTGTTCGGTAACCTTCCAAATAGTAATCCGCACATCTGGCAGTCTCAATGTCCAGAATATGAACCATTTCAGATTCTTGGAATGCCGAGAGTTTCATTTTTTATTTTAAAAGACTGTTGTATGTAAAAGCAGAAAGGGGGGCATGCATGAGCGCAACACTGGGGGGAAGACCTCTATCAAGAGGGTTTCATTGTAATCTGAGTTATTTTGTAATCCATTAATGGAGTAATAAGATGATTTTTTCCTTGTGACTGTGAGATTCATCACGGTTGATTTCTTTCAGCATGTTTTCGTCTCCTTCAGCTGTGTTAAATCTGTTTGGAATTTATTTGATATGCTCCTTACTCACAGTTTATGTATTATCATTTCTTTATGTCTTCCTTAATCCATCACGATTTCATTACATTTTGTTTTCTTCTAACCGATGTGCTTCGTTATACTTTAGTACGACCACTAATATAATGAAAGGATTTGGGTTTTCTGTAATTGTTTATTGTCTTTACTCTATAGCATCTATTAGTGGTGTAATACCAATCTGCATTTTTAGAGTTCTGCATATATCCTTTGCTACGTCGGCCTTTCCTTTTTATTTCCACTACTGCATCATGATTCATCAAAGTGCTGAAAGATAGAATTACTTTGCCTCACTTTCCGCAAGTTATTTGATCTCTGTTATTGTCTCTTTTTCTTGGTTTTCATTTGACTCCATGCCCAATGGACCATTTCCCTAGTTTAACCCCCAAAATCCAAAAATCCAAGACCATTATTCACCCATAAATCTTCCCACCATTTTCACGCTTACTTCAATTTATTTTGTGACATTTTTTGAGAGATCCCTCTTGGGTTGGGGGAGGGTAGCCTTCCAATCCAAAGTGGTTAGAGGTTTCCTTGGGACTGATTTGTTGCAACCCATTTCAGTTCTGAGTGTCAACAGTTACCATGCTCATCTCATCTTGGATATCGTATCTTAGGCCATTCATATACCTGGCAACTTTCTTATTGTCTCTCTCCCAATGACCTACCTTGATGTTCAATCGATAGAATTCCTCCGTGTATTCTTTCACTGTCATCAACTTCTGCCTTAGGTTTTGCATCCTACTAAACAGAGTGATTTGATAGTCTCTAGGGATGAATTTTACCTTCATCTTTGCGATCATTCGATCCCAGCTCTTGATTTTCTACTTGCCCTTGCAGCGTCTATCTTCTTGTAGCTCGTCCCACCATAATGTTGCATGTCCTTTCAAGCGCGTGATAGAATTCCTGACTTTCTTATCGTCTTCAACATATTCATAATCGAAGTAGGTGTCAGGAGCTCTAATCCAATCTAGAAGCTCCTCTGCATCTAGATTTCCCTCGTAAACTGGAATGTCCATTTTCAGCTTTATCACCCATCCGTGCAATAGCTTTGATTAGACACTCGTTTTCTGCATATTTAGCTGCAACTTCTTCTTCTCATTCAGCCTCAACTTCGCTCTCAATCACTTAGATCCCCTGCACTAACTATGCATCTTTGCATTGTCTCCATGTCTTCGAGTCTTGCTCGGAGATCACACATTTGTATTTCCATTTCTCGATTTGTCACCTTCCTACCTCTTCTTCGCACCTCTCTATCCTCTAGATTGGGTGATTGTCTTTCTCTCCTGGGTGGCATGGTGAACTCTTCTTCTCTGCTACAGAAAGCAAAGAAACTTCCTTGGCTCTGATACCAAACCGGTGCAGCCGCACCACTCACCCCGCGCATCCGCTCATAGGATCGTCTTCTTCTCATAGCCCGAAGAACTCAACCATCCTTCTATTTCCCTATTGGGAAATATGAACCCACAAAATTCTCCATGCGATCACCTTCCCTTTACTTATTGGGGAATCAGACTTCACGACTTTGCGATGTCAAAGACTGAACACTGGGCTCTCGAATCCTAGAGACTCGATGACTAGTCAACGCTGACCTTCTCTCGCCTCTGTCAAAATTTATGCTATCGTAATTTCGCTACTCGCGATGCCAAGCAACTCGTCTTACCAACTCCCGATACTAGATATACCGAAACATGGATGCACACATGCAAGTTGATCTTTCCACTTCCTGTCACTTCTATCGAAATTTTGGATTTCGCGGGATCGCGAATCCTGATATCAATGTCTCGACACTTCTCGCTGCAANTGGTCCCACACTGTTTATGTCAGTATCGGGATATCGCTGGTCACGATTCCAGGCTTCAAGAATACTCTGCCCTCAAAACTCTCGATACTCTGAACCCCAACTTCTTTGGATCTTCTGACATGCATCACGAAACCCTGATCCACGATATGCATGTGGATCCGATGACCTTTGTGGTCCTAATCAATGGCTCCACCTCTCCTCAGCTTGAAATATTTTTTTTTTAGGGGGATACGTCGTCGTATCTTCCCTACACCTTTCCAAGATCTAATGGCTTATGGTGATTTGTGAATTCTCTTCGAGGAATTCCGATTGTCCGTTCCTTCCTCGTAAATCCTATGAAATGAATCAAGTACTTCCTCAACGAAGACTTGTTCACGTGTTCAAAAACTTGTAGCGCTTTATTGAACACTTCAAACACAACTTCTCTGTGCGATCCTTCGACGAATTTGAAGATTCTATCCTCCCTGAGCTTTGCTGTGAATTTGAGCCTTAGAAAATCCTCCCTTCATGCACTCATTGTGGAAACCCTTCAACATGTCTGAATGTTGAAGTCTATTTCGACTCTTCACATGCCTCCAGTAGCAGTCCTTCAATACCTCACTCAGGTTCACAACCCTGAGTCTTTTACCTGGCCTGCATGCTCCTTGCATGACCCTGTGCCCAACCTCCACCTTCAAGGAAATGAGAACAAAATCTACCTCTATTTGAACCCCTTTGTTAATGCACTCCTTGCGGAAAAATTCAACTGCACTCCTTGCAAGAATTCTTTGGCTCAACTAGAGAAGCAATCAAAACTCATTCTCTCACCCCTTCAGACTTCAATTCAACCATGAAATCACATACACAGCATATAAAATCAAGTGTATAATAGGAAACAAACATTCATGAGCATATCAACATCAATACACAAAGAATCAAACACAAAACCATGAATTTGAATCAATCTTCTTCTATTAATTCAAGTATCAGTACATGGGTGTTCTCTGCACAGCTCTTCACTTGCTCTTCTCCCTAAATGCTCTATCTATTCTTGAATAATGTTACAATGATACCATGAGGGTGTCCATATCCGTTTTCCCTCCTGCTTTCTAAAACTGTCTAATCTATGAATTAAAATCCTATCTACCTAAATTAACTATATTAAATGTCGTCTATCTACTAAAGGGTGAGAGATATCCACTCAAGGTCCATTTACAATACACAAGTGTGCCTCATCTTTAATGGTTCATTTAAGATTTGTGCAACAATTCCAAAGTGTTTTCAAAATTTGTGTTGGTTCATCCAGCCGTCTTCCACTTCCGCACTGGCTCGCTTGATGAGTTGGTGATGCTCCTGCATCAGAAGGAGAGAATAGAAGGTAAGAGCATGAGAGAGAGAGAGAAGAAGAGGGAGAGGGTGGTTGGGGGAGAGAGATATGGGGAAAGGAGAGGCATGGGGGGCGGTGGAGGGAAATGGAGAGGGATAGTGGGGAAGAGATAGAGATGAGGAGGGAGGGAGAGATGGGGAGATAAAAAAATATAGGAAGAGAGAGAGGGATCCATGGAAGAATAGAGAGAGAAAGAGGGAGGGAGGGAAAAACAGGGAGAGAGAAGGGGCGTCGGGGGAAATAAATAGAGAAAACAAAGGGAAAGGGAGAGAGGAGCATCACCAACTCATCCAGCCGTCTTCCACTTCCGCACTGGCTCGCTTGATGAGTTGGTGATGCTCCTGCATCAGAAGGAGAGAATAGAAGGTAAGAGCATGAGAGAGAGAGAGAAGAAGAGGGAGAGGGTGGTTGGGGGAGAGAGATATGGGG
>SNQJ01S0080540.1:49109-61204 GCA_010110895.2 Picea sitchensis | reverse complement strand
CTCGGACCAATTACCTCATGGAGCAAGAGCCCTCTCTGATGCAAGCCCAGGCCGGTAGTGATGGAAACTGGTACTGCTGATAGGACAAAGATGGTTGAGAAGAAGAAAGATGGGCCCTCCAGGGCCATGCTCAAATCACTCCTGCTCTCGGTACTCCATGTCTAGGACCACGTGGGCCCCGAGACATGATCTCCTAGTTATCCCTAGATATCAGGGATAACAGTGGCAATGGAGAAAAACTTCTTGTCAATGGTATATTGCTTGGACACACTTTGTGGCAGATCTTTATGAACGCTTTGACACTAACACCAACCATTTAGGTCATTTGAAAAATTTGAAACAATCTGGAATTGTGGAAGACTTTATAGCTTCTTTCGAGTGACTATATTTTCATACAGAGGGCATGCCAGATGCTTTTTTTCTGATAATTTTTTATCAGTGGCCTCAAGCATGATATTCATGCCCATGTCCTCATAGCTCGACCTCAGAGTTGGGTGGAGGCTACTAAAATAGCTAAGGAAGCACAACAAGTTGTCTCTTCTCAAAAATAGAAACCCCCCTTTATTCCTCACACCAAACCAGTAAATCCCACTACTCCTTATGCTCCACTAAAGATCCAAAAATTGACTAGGGATGAAATGGTTGAACACCAACTCAAAGGCCTTTGTTATAATTGTGATGAAAACTGTTTTCCATTCCACGAGTGTAAGGAACAAAATCTTTTTATGGCCATCTCGTAGGATATTTTGAAAGAGGATGTTGAAACTCCCCTTGTGTCTGAGTCACTTGAACTCACTAACATAACCCCTCCCTCAGACCCTCCCGAAGTAGAACCAGTCATTTCCCTAAAAGATCTCACTAGATTCTCTACCCCCCAAACCCTCAAGCTAATTGGTTACATCAAGCATAGGAAGGTCATCATTCTTGTTGATAGTGGAAGAAACTATAATTTTATTCATCACCGCATTGCCCAAGAAACCCATTGCTATATCCATGAAGTTAATAATTTCCAAATCATAATTGCCAATGGCGGCTCCATGAAATGTGGAGGGCGTTGTGAAAATGTGTGTCTGCAAATTGGTGACTACCACGTGAAATCTCATATGTTTTATATCGACATGGGCGGTTGTGACATTGTGTTGGGTGAATACTGGCTAAGGAATTTGGGTCCCATTCTCATGGATTTTAAGGAATTAACCATGCAATTCAAGCAAGAGGGCCGACAATATAAGTTCCAGGGCATCACCGTTGGTTCACCTGAGATCATTTGTTCCCATCGCATGGAAAATCAGCTCAAAAAAGGCCATTCCGATGTTATTTCCCAACTCCATGCCATACAAGCAACTGAGACACCCTCTCTGCCGCAAGACCTCCAATCCATCCTCTCTAAACATCAACTGGTCTTTTCCACTCCCCAGGGACTCCCTCCTTCCCATGGTGTTCATGATCATTCCATTCCCCTTGTACCAGGAAGCCTTCCTCCCAATATTCGTCTCTATAGCCACCCCTTTTCCCCAAAAAATGAAATTGAGAAAATGGTTCAAGAACTACTTAATACATGCGTTATCCACCCTAGTACGAGCCCCTACTCTTATCTTTTATTCATGGTTTTGAAGAAATAAGGTTCTTGTCGCATGTGTCCTGACTTCCGCACCCTCAACAAACTCACCATTAAAGAAAAATTTCCCATTCCTGTCATTGATGACCTCTTGGATGAACTGAGTGGTGCCTAGTTCTTTTCTAAACTTGATCTTAGTTCTGGATACCACCAGATATGTATGAAAGAGGTAGACATTCCTAAGAATTCCTTTAGAACTCATGAGGGACACTATGAGTTTTTGGTCATGCCCTTTGTCTTGTGTAATGCCCCCTCCACCTTCCAAAGCCTCATGAAGCATGTCTTTCACCCTTTTCTTTGTCATTTTTTCTTATTTTTCTTTGATGATATCCTCATCTATAGAAAAACTTGGACAGACCATCTTGCTCATGTGGATTGAGTTCTCCATCTACTCTCTCAACACCAACGTTTCCTGAAACAATCTAAATGTTCTTTAGGTGCCTCAGAAATTGAGTACTTGGGTCATCTTGTTGGCAAGGATGACGTCAGGGTGGATCCTAAAAAGAGTGAAGCTATGCAAGACCAGCCTCACCCAAATACTCTCAAAATCCTGCATGGATTTCTGGGCTTAACAATTTATTATCACAAGTTTGTTAAGAATTATGGAAAGATTGCAACACCTCTCACTGCACTCCTTAAAAATAATTCTTTCACTTGGACTCCAACAGCTGCTCAGGCCTTTCAAACCTTGAACATGGCATGTGCACCACTCCATTCATGTCCCTTCTCGATTTCACAAAGACCTTTGTCCTAGAATGTGATTCTTCAGGGAAAGGAACTGGCATTGTCCTTATGCAAGAAGGTCAACCTTTGGCCTTTACCAACAAACAACTGTCTGAATGAAATTTGGGCAAATCAATCTATGAAAAGGACATTTTGGCTATTCTACATGTCATTGATCTATGGTGCCCTTATCTATTGGGGCAACAATTCCAAATTAAGACAGATCATCAAAGCCTCAAGTATTTTCTGGAACAATGCATTTCCTCCCTAGAGAAACAAAAATGGGTGACTAAGCTCTTTGGATCGGANGGTCTTAACAGGTTATTATCGCAAGTTTGTTAAGAATTATGGAAAGATTGCAACACCTCTCATTGCTCTCCTAAAAAGAACTCTTTCACTTGGACTACAACCGATGTTCAAGCTTTTCAAACCTTGAATATGGCCATGTGCACCACTCCAGTCCCGACCCTTCCGGATTTCACAAAGACCTTTGTCTTGGAATGTGATGCCTCAGGGAAAGGAATTGGTGACGTCCTTATGCAAGAAAGTCATCCTTTGGCCTTTACCAGCAAGCAACTATCTGAAATAAATTTGGGCAAATCAATCTATGAAAAGGAAATGTCATCTATCCTGAATGTCGATGATCTATGGCACCCTTATCTATTGGGGCAATGTTTCCAAATTAAGACAGACCATCAAAGCCTCAAGTATTTTCTGGAACAATGCATTTCCTCCCTAGAGAAACAAAAATGGGTGACTAAGCTCTTTGGATATGATTATGAGATAATTTACAAGAAAGGAAAAGACAATTTGGTTGTAGATTCACTTTCTCTAAAATATGAAGATGAAGGATCCCTTTTTTCTCTCTCCTTCTTTGTACCAGATTGTCTCCAAGTCGTTCGCTAGGAATGGCTACACGATCCCAAAAGTTTGCATTTGATACAACAATTGCAGTCCAATTCTTCAGTCTCCCCAGGGTACTCTTGCATCCATGATGAGATTCAATACAAAGGCCATTTGTATTTAAGTAAATAGTCAAAACTTAAATCCATGGTACTTTCTGAGCTTCATGCTACACCCACAATTGGGCACTCTGGGTTTACCAAAACCTATGACAGGGTCAAACGCTATTTTTTTGGGGATGGTATGAAACAAGATGTTCATAATTTTGTAGTTGAATGTGATGTGTGTCGACACAAAAAGGGTGAAACAGTCAAATATCTTGGCACACTACAACTACTTCTGATTCCACCTGCTATTTGGAGGGATATCTCTATGGATTTTATTACAGGCTTACCTAAATTAGGAAATAAATCAGTCATCATGGTGGTAGTCGATCGCCTTTCCAAGTATGATCATTTTTGTTCTATTCAACACCCATTTACAACATCCACTGTGGATCAAATTCTCATGGATCAGGGCTTCAAGTTTCATGGCATGCCGCATTCTATTGTTTCTGATCACGACCCAACTTTCACCAGCAATTTTTGGCAAAAACTGTTCAAGCTTCAAGGCACCCAATTGCATCTCAGCATAGTTTATCATCCCCACACTGATGAACAAATTGAAGTTGTCAACAAGTGTTTGGAAACATATTTGAGGTGTTTTTCATTAGAAAAGAAAAATTAGTGGGCTCAATGGTTACGCCTATCTGAATAGTGGTACAACACTAAATACCATACAGCTACCTGCATGACTCCTTTTGAAATGGTATATGGACAAAATCCACCTTCAATTCTCTCATATTTACCAGGTGTCTCGAAGGTCCAGGCAATTTACCAAACGCTTATAGATTGAGAGGCTATTCTTCATACCCTCAAAGAGAATTTGGTCATGGCCTAGAATCGCATGAAGCAACAAGAAGATCAAGGTCACTCTGAACATCAAATTACAAAAGGGGATCAGGTGTTTCTTCGATTGCAACCTTACAAGAAAAATTCCCTCAAGTCCTACCCTTTTCAGAAGTTGGCACCAAAATTTTATGGTCCTTATACTGTTCTCAAGCATGTGGGACAGGTGGCCTATCAGTTAGCTTTGCCTAGTCATTCTAAGCTACATCCTATTTTTCATGTTTCATGCTTAAAGAAGGTGATTGGAACTAAGTGCCAAACTCAAACCAACCTTCCCAAGATGGAAGAAGAAGGATCCATTTGGCTACAACCACAAGTAGTTTTGGACCAATGTGAGCATCGCTTGTGTCAGCGAACCATCAAGGAAGTGTTAGTCTAGTGGAAAGATACAACTCCAATAGATGCCACTTGGGAACCAGCTACCATTCTGCAACAATTTCCACATCTCAAGCCTTGAGGACACGGTTGTTTTTAAGGGGGAGGACATGTCAGGGACCTATCCCCTCACATATGTAGAACAATATATTCAGATGTAATAAAGGTCAATATTAATAATTCCTTGCAGCAAAGTAGAATAAGTCGAATGTAAAAAGACCTAATAGAAGCTTCCACTTCTAGAAGGATCTTCCTCTAGATGGTTCTTTTGATAGACATATTTAGTATAAATAGGAGTCGAGGGTATGAGAAACTTAGCTTTGGATATTATTGTAATAGAGCTATTCTCAACTGGAGGTTTCCCCCTCGAGGAGGCCCATGGACATTGCTCTCAGAATCAAAGTTCTCTTTTTGGTGTTATTTTGATATCATTTCAGTGTTATTGTGGTGTTGTTATGGTTATATTGTTATTTGTCTGCCATTTCTAGCATTTTATTTCTGTTCTACATACTTTTTGTATCTGGAATATTACATCTAGCCAGAAATCTACTACATGCTTAAAATTATTATCAAATCATTGTAGTTTCACGATCTCTTCAGGATTCCAACCTAATTGTCTGATCCTATTCATTGAATGGTTGTCTTTCAATATTTTGATCCACTCTTGCAATATGTGTGGGAAATCACAGTAAAATACTTCATGCAAGTCAATGAATACATACTTGTCCAGATATTTACATGGTGTTAGCTTTGGGTTTCTGTTATCTTTCTGCGCAACTATAGCTCTTTTGTCTTCAACCAACTTTCTATCTCTTCCTTCTTGTGATTCCACGATCTCAACATCCCCTTTTAGCTTCGCATTCTTTCACCTTCTTGTGATCCAATCCCACATTCTTTTGACGTTTCTTCCACAGATCTCATATGCTCAATCCCATTTCCTTTCAATGAACCGGCAATAGAACCATTTGGTGGTTTTCCTTTTGTCTATCCACTCTTCTTCTATTGGTCTTGAGGGATTCTTATGGGGTATTCTAATTCTCATTGATCATTACAGATTGACCCTAGTTTAGAACAAAGAAGCTTCCCAACAAAATCCCTTAAAGAATACCGACCCCTCTGTTAAACCAGAATGAAACGCAGTACACAGAGTGCACTGCACAATCTCACCCGAGATAGCTGTATGGGTGGCTACAATACTTAGGTGTTTGCAACCTGGGATTGAGCGAGATCTGTGTTTGTGCACCGTAAACTATATTCAGTCCATTTAACATATAGTTATAACATTTATTCTATGCATGCATGAAACTTAATATATCTACTTAGTTACTTCATTCATTCAACATTCATCAACTAATCAAACACAAATATGAATTCATTCATCCACATAACACAATTTTAGCATGGTTCACTCCCTCTTGGGCTATGTCCACAAAGATTTGTCTCTCAAGATTTTATTATAGTTTGGAAATATATCACGTCATGCATGGTTACAGTCTTAGTTCCTCCTCTCTCCCCCAAGCTCCTTGATCCCTGTGAGGCTAACTAGACTGCACCTTGATCATCATCATGTGATCTAACCCTCAAGATCAAGTCGCTCATTCCTTCCTTAGCTCACCAGCTTAATGATTCATACAACTCTTACAATTCTCTCTCCTTTTCTCCTTCTGTGTGTGTCTCTCTCCATCTCCTAAGTACTACTTATTTATATCTTTGTCTCGCCAGCCATTACAATGCATTACAAAACCCCTAACCTTAGTGTTGTTAGGTCTTCCATGCATGTGCACGTGTTACTTTTCCTTCCAACTACATTTTTCCTGTTGCATGCTTCTCCTCCAAAACAACCTTTCTTTTTTATTTGACCTGCATCCAACACACCCTTCTCACCTCACCTTTGTATCGGCGAAGTCCCATATGGTCTTGTTTTCCCAATATATGCATGATGAAAAAAAATTAGTCTCAATACAACAAAAACATTTAAAATTTAAAATTTTGAAAATTAAAAAAATGTTTTCTTTTTACTTGAATCGTTCCACTGGTATCCCTATATAAGGACTAAGTCTAGATCTCCTCATAAATCCATCCCTGTATAAGCATAGTATTCGATCATGATGAGTTGTTTCTTCAACCATTTGAAGAACTTCTCATCATATGCAACTATTGGGCCATCGCCATGGTATGCGATCATATCCACCCACCTCTTCGTACAAGGATCTTGTGGGTTAGGGTCCTCATCAAATCCTATACTCTGTAGAAGTAATAGTGGAACTCTCTCCAGGAACAAAGATACTAAAATCAAAATATAACCAAGCTAATTCAATCGAATTGTCTTACACTTGGTCAATTGGTCTTTCATGGTCTCAAGAAGCCCTTGACACCAGTTAAATATTGTGGGTGCCATAAAATCAACGACATATTGCATTTGAGTGCCAAGTGAGGTGCTGCACTTCCAACAACCTAGGTAATAGTGAAAAGGATGGTTCTTCAGGAAATATCTCCAACATCGTTTATTGGAATCTTCTTGTTTCTTTTTCTGGTACTTGCAATGCAATGTTGTGATATATACCTTTCGGTCTTCTCACCACCTCCTCTAAATCCAGACAAATAAACTCACTCTCCTTGTCTTGAGAGCCGATTCAAGAATTAAATATATTCAATTTCCAAGGCTAGATCATGAAATCCAACCTTGAAAAGTTGTTCATCGGGTTCCCACATATTTACTAGGAATTCCAATAAACGAACATGTTCCCTGATGCCATGAACCTGGAAGAATTTTTCTAATCTGGACCTTCGGAGTGCCAACATGGTATTTGGATAATTGGCCACAATTTGATCTCCCATTTCATGCTCTCTCTCTCTCTCAATTCCAACATTTTTTCCAATGAAAATCCTACAAAAAAAATTAGATAACTTATCTATCAACTGGCATCCAAGATTTTGAAACCCCACAATGTAAAATGCAATTTTTTTTTTAGTTTTACAGGTGTCACACCTTGTTTTTTAAACACAAAGCGACATTGTCACACTTCCCGATAAGGTGATATTGCAACACTCTTAAGTGTCTCAGTCCTCGATATGGGGACTCTGCGACACCTGTGTGGCACATTTTAGGGCTTCAGAAAAGCCCATAAACACCTAAAAACTAGTTTGGAATGAAACAATTAGACATCAAATTGAAGGAGAGGGAAGGATCCATTAATTGGCGAATACGAATTCAAAATCGTCCACATATTTTTTCGCAATCACTGCCTAAAGAACTAACCAAAATGGGTTTTTTTCACTATTGAGAGATACAAACACAAATGGTAAAAATAAATTACTCTTTTCTTCTTTTTAATCTAGAATGGAATATTATTTTTATATTCTATTTCATTTTGTCCAATTTTATATAATATCTCTTTTGGTTGGCATAATGTTTGAGAAAAAATGATGTTTTTGCAAATTACAGGTCAATTTTTTTATAGTTTTTCAAAATTGTATATATATATTAAAAAAAAAACTATACTAGGGATTTTCTTTAATCTCTTTTCAAAACCCTATAAATATGAAAAGATTGTCGAGCGAAATTGCTTCCTTTCACACTCGTTAAAGAATTTGAAACAGCATCTATTCAGTATTATTTTAACCCTTTTTCGGGCTGAGTAGGATTAAAAACGAAATATGAATACTATAGTCAATAATGGCTAGAAGAGTTCTCCTAGGTATTATTTTATACTTTTTCAGACTTGGGGGACTAAATTGGCAAAACATTAATCCTGGAGTTTCCCTTAAGTTTTTTTAAAACTCCCTAAACATGAAAAACCATCGAGTTTACTTTCTCTGGACTCGTAAAACATACATTGAAAGATCGATATGGGACCGAACCACTCCTTCCTAGGGTTCGTTAAAAGTACTCTGAAGGACTCATCTGAAGGATGAGATTATAGTATAATCATATGCTATCCTCCTCAATCCTGTGTAAAAATAAAGAGGTGCTTGCCAGAAATGATGGGGGAAAATTGGGATGGGAACTTGTACAAAATCTATATTAATTTTTGGCATTGAGTGACTCTTGAACATTACACTCTTTCACTCCTTGTGTCAAATTGGGAAATCCACTTGTCTATTGCTGATCATACATTTCTCCAAATTTATATTTTGGTATGTGATCCTCCTTTTGAGTTAGTGTTGCCAAGACAATTGTCGTGTCATCAATATGTTCAAGAGAATTCCAACAATAAATCCTTCTATCGCATCGACCATTTTTGCAATTCTTAATCCTTTTACAGTATCGACCATCCCCAAGTTAGTCCTAAATCACTCTATACTCTGATCTAATTAAAAAATTTGTGCCTATTTCATGTCGTTGATGGGGGATACATCAAGGCCCTCCTGCGATGAATCACTTCCTATCAACTTCAACACATTATCTAGGAATATGTTTTAGAAACTTTTCATTACCTTGGGACTTACATGCCTCAATGACAAGTTTCCTCACCTTTGACAATAGGTTTTCATCATTAACCTTCAATCAAATGATTCTATGAGTGGTCGAATTCAACTCATCTATCCAAACTCAATAGAATGTACTTGTGTACCTTAATAGCTATCATCATCATTGATGGTTTATTTCACATTTGTTAACGATTTTCATCATTGACTGGTAATAGATGATTTCTACCATGTTCGACTTCGACACTTTTATTCACATGGTTATATTTTTACTATGGAACGATGGCGATGAAGACCCTGGATTATATCTGATAGATCTAGGTTGCGATGGATTATTTTGAGTATGTATTGTTACATACATCCACAATGTATGTCTCGTGGCTATGTTCAAATTTGAGTTTTTATGACATAGATCCACTATTGGATCATGTTGTCATTGATGCCCATGGTTTTATTATTTGGGAGATTGTTGGATCATGTGTCATTGATGCAAATGGTTTGATTGATTGATGTCAAGTAATTGATTTATTTATGATTGTTGAACAATTTATATGTATTTTCCTTGATGAGAATGATAGATGTCAAAGTGGAAACCAATTTCTAAACATGGATCATTGATATGATGCATAGATGAAGATGGATCAATGAGTTGTCATTGATACATGATGACACATAGTTTGATGAATCATTATTGTCTTATCATGATTGATATGGTGCACAAATTGATGAACTCAAAAGTGGTCCCCTTATGGTGAAAGCCCTCACGGGAAGATGCTTTGTGGATTGAGTTATCCTAGAAGAATGGTTGGAGGACCCATGCTTGTATGTCAAATAATAAGATGAATATCAATGAATTTGTTGGTGAAAATATCCTAGATGGATAGTGCTTGTCATGCCATTTCCGGTGGTATGTGGAATGCCACATAACTCCTCACGGTTTGAGAGTTATGGATTTATGAAGTTGGAGGACCCCCATATGAAGACTTGAAGCCCCCAAGGTCAAAGAAGTCAAAGTGACCTAAAAGAAGAAAACATTATTTAAACGATAAAGAAGTGAAAAAATCAAGAAGGAATATTTAAATGATAAAATATTGGAGAACTTTCTATTTATGGAAAGTAGTTAACCCTAAAATAATGAAAATAGGTTAAGTAACCTAGAAATGGGTTAAGTGACCTAGAGGATGAACGTATAAATAAGATAGCTATGGTCTCTTGTAGATAATCCTTTTTGTGGATCAATGGAGAGCTTCTTGTGAGATTATCTTGTGGAGTATTGATGGAGAACTTCTTGTGAGAGCATCTTTGGTGTGGATCTCTTGAGCATGATTGAAGATCTATTCTGAGAAAGAAAGTGAGAGGAGGATCTCATGGACGCATCAAAGTTTCAGCAATGTCAGAGATCTTGACGGAAAAAGTATCATAGCTTCAGAGACCCTAGATTCTGAGATATACGCAGGCTGTAATGGGCCAGGGCGCGTACACATGCGGGCTGTATGAGGACAAGGCACGTACAGTGGATGGAATTATGAAGACTTATGTTTGAGCTGGTGCCAAGCTATTGGATGATGAGGTAGGTCCCAAATATGCATTCGATGGGCTCAGATCTATCACCGAGACATTAGTATGGTTACATTATTGTCTTGATGGATACTATTGTTTGATGTGTTGTGAATGTTTAGGGAATTCTTGGTATGGATTCTATGATATGGTTTAGTTTGGATGATTTGGTTGATGGAGTGATCAGTACTCTAGTGATTCAGTGGTGACATCATTGTATGGTATACTATTTGTTTATACATGATTGAGATAGCATTCATATTGATTTTTTGTGGAGCATGAGCAAGATATTGGAGAGATTGGATGTGTTGTGACTGGCTGGTGGTCAGATTGGACAGTCAAAGACAAAAGATAATGATATATTGATTGCAGAGAATCTGAGTTGATCTTGAAGGAAAAACCCTAACATCTCAGAAGGTATACGAAGGTTGTTGTATACACTGATTGTGTGCATACATGAGCTGTAGTGAGCCAGGGCACACGCACACGCTGGATGCACTACTGATAGGTCACATACCTATTGACAGATTGATATTTGTTGAGGATTGTTGCCTCATCTCAGTTGGTGCTGAGGGTGTAAGCTGAGTCTTGCATTATAGAGTTGGTGCTCTTGCAGAGTTGTACTCTATTCAGTTGTTGTTGATAAACCCCGAGTTTTTGTCCATAATAAAAAGAAAAATTGTACATGCATCTTGTGTTCTTTGTAATTCTTGTGATGATGACTTGTTGATGATATATTTCTGATATATGTTCACATCTAACTAGTTATAAATGTCAACAATGGGTAATGAGTAAATGTTGAATGTTAACTGAGGAGTTTTTGTAAAGAGGGAATATTTTGGGAAAAAGATCCCCACACTCATTCACCCCCCCTCTAAGTGTTGTAGGTGTGTCCAACAATTGGTATTAGAGTAGGCCTTCATAACAAGCCTTAACAAGCTTGAAGGAGATCCATAGACACACAAATGGATGATTAAGTTCCAATCGTTGATAAGGAAAACTGTTCTACTTGGAGAATAGAGATGAGACTGTTTTTGAAGACAATGGGAGAAACTATTTGGAAGGTAGCCATTGGTGGATCGATTCCCTTGAAGAACAAGTCAAAGTTTGTAGCTCAAAGGGAAGGAAAGAAGAATGATGCATTGGCTCTCAATACCATTCTTAGTCGACTCTCAAGCTCTATCAAAGAGAGCATGGGACAATGCACTTCTGCCAAGAATCTATGGCTAAAGCTAGAGGAGACATATCAAAGCAAGAAGGAGAAGGAAGATATTGAAGACCACTCCATCAAGATTATAAAAGGTAAAGAATATCCAAAACCCCTTGATTGTATTATTTCTAAATGTGATCTTGAGAACATTTCAAGTGAAGATAAAGAATCAAGTGATGATAGCACAAAGGAAGATTTTGAAGACATTTCAAATGAAGGAAATGAATTATGTGTTAATGTTGGCAAAAAGGAAGATCATGAAGATATTTCAAATGAAGGTAAAGAACCCTCAAAAACCCTTGATTGCAATGATGATGATGAATTTTTCTCTACA
>SNQJ01S0080540.1:18524-43600 GCA_010110895.2 Picea sitchensis | reverse complement strand
AGGTTAAGTAACCTAGAAATGGGTTAAGTGACCTAGAGGATGAAAGTATAAATAATATAGCTATGGTCTCTTGTAGATAATCCTTTTTGTGGATCAATGGAGAGATTCATGTGAGATTATCTTGTGGAGTATTGATGCATAACTTCTTGTGAGAGCATCTTTATTGTGGATCTCTTGAGCATGATTGAAGATCTATTCTAAGGAAGAAAGCAAGAGGAGGATCTCATGGATGCATCAAAGTTTTGGCAATGTTGAAGATCTTGACAACATAAGTCTCAAAGATTCAGAAACCCTAGATTCTGAGATATACGTGGGCTGTAATGGGCCAAGGTGCGTACACACGTGGGTTGTATGAGGACAGGGAGAATACAATGGATGGAATGATGAAGACTTGTGTTTGAGCTAGTGCCAAGCTCTTTGATGATGAGGCAGGTCCAAGATCTGCATTCTATGGGCTCAGATATATCATTGAGACACTGGTATGGTTACATTATTATCTTGATGGATACTATTGTTTGATGTGTTGTGAATGCTTAGGGAATTCTTGGTATGGATTCTATGATATGGTTCAGTTTGGATGATTTGGTTGATGGAGTGATTAGTACTCTAGTGATTCAGTGGTGACACAATTGTTATGGTATACTAGTTGTTTATACTTGATTGAGATAGCATTCATATTGATTTGTTGTGGAGCATGAGCAAGCTATTGGAGAGCTTGGATGTGTTGTGACTGGTTGGTGGTCAGATTGGATAGTCAGAGACAGAAGAGAATGATATATTGATTGCAGAGAATCTGAGTTGATCTTGAAGGACAACCCCTAACAACTCAGAAGGTATACGTAGGTTGTTATATACACTGACCACGTGCATACGTGGGTTGTAGTGAGCCAGGGCACGTGCACACGTTGGCTGCACTACTGACAGGTCGTGTACCCATTGATAGATTGATATATGTTGAAGATTTTTGCCTCATCTTAGTTGGTGTTGAGGGTGTAAGTTGAGTCTTGCATTATAGAGTTGGTGCTCTTGTAGAGTTGTACTCTATTCAGTTGTTGTTGATAAACCCCAGATTGTTGTCCATAATAAAAAGAAAAATTGTACATACATCTTGTGTTCTTTGTGTTTCTTGTGATGATGACTTGTTGATGATATATTGTTGATATATGTTCACATCTAACTAGTTATAAATGACAGCAATGGGTAATGAGTAAATGTTGAATGTTAACTAAGGAGTTTTTGTAAAGAGGAAAGATTTTGGGAAACATATCCCCACACTCATTCACCCCCCCTCTAAGTGTGGTAGGTGTGTCCAACATCCACAATATATCTTTGGTGGATATATCCATATTTGAAACATATTGGCATGGATACACGGTGTATCTTTGGTGGCCATGAAATATCATACTTGACATGGATCTTTGTATGTAATCACTTATGCTTTGAGTCATTTGTAGTGTGAGTATGGGAATGCCTACCTCAATAATGATACTATAATTCCTTGTTTTTTGTTGATAGGTATCCAACCGATGTGTTCTTCTTTTCAATACCCGCACGACAAAGTATTTCATATATCTCCCCTTTCTAGCTTCATACTTTTGGGGGAATTTTGTTATACATTATTTTGTCAGAACTGATAATGTTCATCCACTTTCCATCATCCAAATCTTAACAACCATGATCATTGAAGAAATACATTTCCTTGAAAGAAGTCAGAATGTATTAAAAAAAACTGTTTTTTGAAAGTGTTGCATGTTGCACCACTGCAGCATGCGACAATGTCTCATGTTGCTAGTTCACAGGGTGCGACATTGTTTGAAAGGGAGGAAAAAGGAACAAATTCACGAAGTTTCTAGAGAGAATATTTGGATATGAGGTGTCGTTCGATTGATTTGGATCTCACCCGTACTAGTGATTTGGGGAGATCCTAACCTCCTCTTCAATCTATAAAATGGGACTTCTCTCATGAGAAAAGGTTAATAGTTAATGGAGAAGAACTAGTGGTGAATAATGGTTGATATCTTTTGCTTCTGATTTGTGATCAGAATATTGTTCTTTGGCCTTGAGATATTCTTGTGTCAAAGTATTTAGTGGATGGTGATGGAACTCATGGAATAAATGTGGGTATTGGAGCAATGAACCATTGGAAAGAGCCTCACAACACCAAGGCATTTGTTGTAACTCTTCCATTATTATTAATGCAACAACATTTTTTCTTTCCTATAAATATTGTTCATTGTAAACTATATTTATTACATTTCTCCTTGGTCATTTGTATAGATTTTTCAAAATACTATTGTTGCTTTCACTGATTAGCTTGTTTTCTTATGTAGGTTTCTACTCAAAAGCCTTTGAATCAATATAGGAGTTACAATTAGTGATCACAACCATCGTTAAATAGGTATGATTCCTTACTTATCTGTATTTCAATTGTATGAATCTAAGGAAAGAAATATGTTATGTTTTTTTTTTTCTAGCTTTGGGTTCCCAAGATAGGGAGATTGGTTTGTTTCCACATTGGCTAATTTGTCCATAAACACCCATCCATTTGTAGTTCTTGGTTTGTTGTAACTTACTTTGGGCCTACAAATACTAGAGCGACTTGTGATATGTGTGGATGATGGTATCCTTTCCCATCATATAGTGATTCCACTTTTTGACAGTTTGTACCAAGGCATAAATATCCTTGTCGTAGGTAGGGTAGTTGAGGACCACCCCATGAAATACTTTAGAATGATAGCATAATTTTCTTCCTCTTTGCATCAAAATGACTCCCATGGCATACCCACTTGCATATGTCTCCACTTCAAATGGATTATACAAGTTTGGTAGCCAAGCACTAGTGCTTGACTTATATTTATTTTCATCTCATCAAAGTCCTTTTACTAATTATTCCCCCACTGGAAACTATTACCACTAGATATTACGACGTGGAGTGGTGTAGATACTGCTAAAATTAAGCTATGAACTTCCACAAGTATTGTGTTTCCCCAAAAAAATCCTAACTTCAATGACATTTGTAGGAACTGGTCATTTAATGATGACCTCCATCTTTGTGGGACCTATCTTGAGCTTGCCTCCACCGATCACATACCCCAAATACACTAAATACTATTGATAAAAATCACATTTCTTTAGGTTATCCAACAACTAATGCTTCTTGAGAGTCTCTAACACTTACATGAGATGTGAGATGTGTTCCTCATAGGTAGCACTATAAACCAATATATAATCCAAACAGACTATAGATATGGACGTAAAACATCATTCATCAGTCTCATAAATGTATCTAGTGCATTACATAAACCAAATGGAATGACCAACCATTCATACAAACTTTTCTTTGTATTGAAGGAAACATTCTAGGTGTCTTCTTCCTTGACATGTACCTGGTGTTATTTTGATTTGAGATCCAACTTTGTGAAATATTTTACATGATGCAACTAATCTAATAGATTATCAATCCTAGGTAGAGGATATTGATTTTTTAGTGTAATCTTGTTCACTTCTTTGTGGTCAATACACATTCGCCAAGTCCCATCCTTCTCTGGTACAATTATGATAGTTCACCCACAAGATGATGTTCTTGGTAAAATCACACCCTACTCCAATAGATGTTGCAACTGCTTCTTAATTTCATTTGATTTCAGAACATACAGTCTATACAACCTAATATTCGACAATGGGGAGTCTGGAAATGACTGTATTTCATGCTCCACTTCCCTCTTAGGCGGTATCCCTTTAGGATGTTGAAACACTCCTATGTATTCTTATAGAAAATCCTCCAACCAATATTTTTTTCTTTAGTGCACCCCTCTATGGATTCATCATCAGACTAATTTTCTCTTAAGAAAAGTAAAATATATTTCTTTCTAGAACTGATCAATTTCTTATTTTGATTGGCACTTACTAGTGAAATTTTTTACTTTCCTTTGTGTGCATTGATGATGAAGGATTTCCCATCCTTGATGAGGCAGTACTAGTTGAATCTATACATGAATATATAATATCTCATATACATGCAGGGGCTTCTAAACACTACTCCACATACATCCAATGGTACTACATCCAATTCTACTTCATATATAAAATCAACACTTACAACAAATTCAATCGTGTGATGCTTTATTACCTTGATATTTGCATCCTTTTTTACCCAACCTAATGGATAGGGTCTAGGATGATTGTGAACCTCCAATCCAATATTTCTAACCAGATCCATTACTATGAGATTATCTTGTGAACCAGAGTCAAACAAATCATCTATCTTGGTATTCTTGACCTAGATCTTGATGTGGAAGAGCTTGGTCATCTCCTTCTCTTCCTAGTGATGAAGGCTACTCAGATTCACCTCCTTTTTCACAGATGTGAAAAAAACATTTCATCCACACTGGAGCTACTTTCAATCTAATTGCTCAAATATGTGGCGAGAATACTCTTTTTCTTTTTATCCTTTTTGAGGTTCTTTGGGTTCAACTCTGGATGTAGTTTCCAACACTTTTCCTTAGTGTCACCATCAATGTTGCAATGATTGCAAGGGTTGTTGGGGTATTTTCATTGATGTGTAGTGACTATTTTATTATTATATTTCCCCCCCTTCCATTTCTTCTTCCCCTCTTGTGAATCTCACTCGTTCTCTTTCTGATTAAAACCACTTGGTTTCCCTTTCTTTTGGCCTATGTTTTAAGGTACTCTACTTGTACACATTCCTCATCCAATTTCCTTGCATTCAAAAGAATCACTTGCTTTTATAGATGATTTTGTAACCCCCCAGATAATTGAGGAGTACATTTGGGTTATTAGGAGAGGTACCCAACATGATGGCCATCTTTTTTTAACTTAGTGGTGTACTCCTATACACTCTACCCCTGCCTTTTCCTAAAGTATTTCCAACAGATACATTGGTCCTCTACATACTCGATAGGGTATAATTTGGAACTAATGAGGGTTTTGAAGTCATCCCACCTATTTACTAGTGGATTACCCTATAGCCTAAGTTTTTATATATGGATTTCCCACCAATTTAAATCATGGCCTTCTTATTTCAATATAGAAAATTAAATCTTTTTCTCTTCATCTATATGGTGAATGCTAAAATAAACTTCTAGTTTCTTCAACCAATGATTTTGTTTTAATGCATCAATATCACCTTGGTATGTATTTATGTCGACTTTCACTTCCATATAGAATAAGGATTGTGAAGTCTTAACAACACTCGAACTCGACTTCTCTTTCTTGGGTTCTTTTAGTGACTCCTTTCCTAGGTCTTCTCGATCTACCGATTTCCCCTCCAATCTAATATTTGAGTTAGAGCCTCCATCATCTCCAAATGAACCGATATTTCTTGCTAGAGATTCCATGAGGAGGTTCATATTGTGGTTGATATTATAAACCTGTGATTCCAACCTATAAAATCTCTTTTCTGTTGGATCTCAAGGGTTATTATGAACATACTCATGTTCCATGGCTAGGGTTTCTACTACTTCTCTTTAAGCTGATTCCTAGATCCCACAACTTCCCAAAAATACCCAAAAGAAAACCTTCTCTGATGCCAATATGAACTATAAAATGACATGGATATTCCACTGGAATAGTTCATCACAAAATATTTGATAAATAAAACTGAAATCTACACTATGAAGGTTAAATTGCTTTAGATTCTAGAATATTTAGTTACTAATTTTCCACTTATGCATGGAATAGGTAAAATGAGGAAAATAAAGAAACATATATACAATCACACACTATTCACAAAATAACACAAATATTTGGTCTAGGAAACCCTTACGGGAGAAAACCTAGCTAGAAGGTGAGGCTTCTCTGCTCTCTTTTCTAGTATGAAAATAATGCAAGTACAAAGGAGAAGACACTCTCTATGGAGTTAATAGAGACTTGTGTCCAATTAGGCTGATACAAAACATTAGACCCCTATGCTATGCTCTCTAATTTCCCACTCCCAATTTCTCTGATCAACTATGGAATTAAATACAATAGTGTAGAATGGAACCCCTTCTCCTCCTAGCGGTTCGATATTTAACATAGACCGATAGCCATCTAGGGGTAGGGTTTTGACTTCCTCAACCTTCAATTGTGATAAGGTTTTGGAACTTCTATATTGTTCTTTGAAAATCCATTACAAAACTATCTCCGCATGTTTAAGTAATGAAGGCTGACATGGGATTCACTTGCACCATGGTGATCAATATGGCAGGTCAACTTGCGAGAAGCATACCTTTTGTATACAAACTCTGATAGAGGAGATTCTTGCATTGTTGGAAAGGTATTGATGCGTAGTATATAGAATATTTCTCCATATTAAGTTTTGGACCATAAAAAAATGTCATTTTATTCCTCAAAATGGATCCATAAGATTTTATGTGGTTTTTTGGACCCAAATTTCCAAATTTGGACTAGCCACCAAAATAGCCCTACAAGTTGATTTCTCCAATTTTCCACCCAGAAAGTACTGAGATAGATGAAAAATAATATAATTATACAATATAGATCAATGCATATTTTTCAGGTTCATCCTTTTCTATCTTGTCTGCATCAAGATCTACCCCTTCTATCTTGTCAACCATCCATCCGTCCACAATGGCTAGACCCAACATACAGTCTCCGGGATTTTGTTGAATGCTTCAACTGTTTTGTTTTTTTGTGGATGGTAAGGTGTGCTCTTATGATGGTGGACTGCAAATTATTCATTCAGGGATTCAACTGTCTTATTGATGAAATGTGTACCTTGATCACTCATAAGGATATTAGGGCATCCAAACCTGGTTATTATGTCATCAAATATAAAATGCGCAGCTGTAGTTGCACTACAGTCCTTGACAGCTCTTGTTTCGACCCATCTAGTCAGGTATTTTGTTGCAGTGATAATATACCTTGCTCCTGTGCGCTTTCCTAGTGGGTTTATAGGTCCCACAAATTCAATGTCCCACTTGTCAAATGCTCGTAAATTCATATGTGGTGCTAATGACATTTCATCTCTTTGGGATGGCTTTCCAACTCGCTAGCATACATCACATGCTCTGGAAAAGTCTTTAGCATCTCTGTGTAACGTAGGCCACCAAAGGCTAGCTCACAGAACCTTCTATGCAGTTGCTTTCCCTGTGTAATTTCCTCCTACAATGCCTTCATGAGATTCTTCGAGGATCATAGGGTGCTCTGCCTGCATCACGCATATTCTTAGTATCTCACCAGGCCCCATTTTGTACAACTATCTAGCTATAAGTGAGAAGTCTACAACTTGCACCACTAGCTATTTCTTCTGAGGAATTGTGTACTCATCTAGAGCCATTCCCGTTGACAGGAACTGGACTATGTATGTGAAGTGGTAATCAATCTTTCTAATGGTGAACGGTTGTGCATCTGGTAATGTATCCTCTAGACTAGTAGGTTCTTCGCCATGTTCCAACCTTGATAGGTAGTTTGGGCCCTTGTTCATTCTTCCTGGCTTAACTATGATCTCAAAATCATATTCTTGAAACAATAGAAGCCATATGCATACTCTCCCCCCCAACACTGGCTTGTTGACTAGGTACTTTAGCGTGGAGTGATCAATAAACATTTTAAAGTGTCTTCCCAACAAGTAGTGGCAGAATTTTTGTAATGCATACACCATGGCTAATCCTTCTCTTTCTGTAGTGGTGTAATTAATTTCAGCTGTAGATAGCTTTCTGTTGGAAAATGCTAATGGATGATCAATGTCCCCTTCTCCAGGTTTTGCTAGTACTGCTCCTAATGCAATGGAAAACGCATCAACATGCACATGAAATTCCTTGCTCCAGTCTGGAAAGACTAGAATCAATGCAGTCACCATATTTTGTTTTAGTGTGTCGAAGCTCTGTTGGCATTCATCTGTCCAACCAAACTGACAGTTTTTCTTTAGTAACTTCTCCATCGACGCAGTAATATGAGCATATCCTTTGATAAATTTCCTATAATAGCCAGTATGTCCTAGCACAGTGCGCAATTGTTTGACTGAGGTGGGAGGTGGCAAATCAACTATAATTGCAGTTTTGGATGGATCCACCAACAATCCTTGCTTGCATACAATATGACCTAATAATACTCCAAATGGTGAGAAGAAGATGCACTTATTCAAATTCAAATCAATTTGACACTGCCTGCATTTATCCAACATTAGCCTTAGACATTAAATATGATTTTTCAACAAACTAAAAATAGTCCAGTCATCAAAGTATGCTTCTAAAAACTTATGCAAAAATTCTTTGAATGCTTCAACCACTACCCTGGAAAAGATGGTTGGGGCATTCTTCAATCCAAATAGAATTACTGCATATTGGTAGGATCCCCACTCTATGGAAAATGTAGTCTTATGACAGTCCTCCTTGGTGATGCAGATCTGATGGTATCCTGAAAACCCATCTGTAAAATAATATACTTCTTGGCCTCCCACGTTATCCAACACTTCGTTTGTGAATGGTGTAGGGAAAGGATCATGTAGAAAAGCATCATTCAGCATCCTGAGATCTACACAGATCCTAATCTCACCTGTCTTCTTATCTTGCACTACCATGGGGCTAATCCACTCAAACTCTTCGACAGGTTCAGTAATCCCTGCTTCCAGCATTTTGTCGAGCTCAATCTTCACTTTTTCCTTATATTTCAGGTTCAATCTGTAGGGTATTTTCTTAACTCGATTCACATCTGGTTTCAAAGGTATTCTCATCCCTCCCATAGGTCCTTTGATACTCTTAATATTAGTGAAATTGGTCAGAAACAAGTCCTGATACTTGTGCAATAATTTTGTAATTTTGTCAATGGTAGCAGCATCTCAGTAATCTTCGACATTGGCAAGATTTGGTGTCTCCTCTGTCTCAATATTAACTTTCTTTATCTTTATCTTTTGTTCAATGAATGGTAGTTCAACTCCTGGTCCTTCCACATCTCTCTGGCCTTTTGTTTCTGTGATATTCACCTTCCTTGGATCATCGTCTTTGTTGGCATTAATGTTGTAGCAGATCTGCAGTTTCTAGAGGGGTGCAGCCCATTCATCCTCTTCTGGTTCCCAAGGGAGGCTAAATGCCTCTTCAAACACTTTTGGTCTTACAATCTATAATGCTTGGTCTACTGAAGGGTATTCACTTTTAAATAAAAATGTGATTGCAAAATTCTGAGTCATACCTTCCCAGTCTGCAGTGACGAGGCGCAGCTCTGCTTGAAGGTACCAATTAATCGGGGTGGTATCCATCTTATTGACGAATCTTTGTACCCATTGTTCTCTAAGAATGTAACTACAGACCTCTTCATAGCTTCGTATATGGTACTTTGGGTAGCTTCGGCCTGTGTAGCGTACTTCGCAGCTTCCTACTTGTGATGAAAATCGCGTTGTCATCAAGGTTCAGCATTGTGTCCAGTCTATAATATTGCTTTTATGTGTCCCCCACCATCTTGTTGGTGTGGCTTTCAGGGCCTCTTTCATATCCAACAACCTCTATTGTGCTGGTACAATTGCTTCAAAATCCATCAAGAAGGATTCTAGGGGATTCAGACCATCAAAGGTACGTAAGTTACTTATGGTTGTACCAATCCAACAAACTTCTCTGGTCAGTAGAACACATCTTCTTGCGGATACTTCATACATCTGGTTCTTCCAGTTCTCTAGTGCTTCCTCTGAATCTGATGAAAATGCGTTGTCACTTTTCCATCTCAGGTTTCCATCGGCAGTAGGGTTGATATAATCCTGCTACCTGACTGTTAATTTGTAGATGTTTTCCAGTTCAAATGCATGGTCTTCTTCTCTGATAGGTTATGTATATCGTGGGCCCTCATCTGGATCTAAAGGTGCAATGAACCTAAGGCCAACTCTCTCAAATGTCATGTGTCTTTTCTTTAGATCAACAATAGTGGAATTGTCGAAGGCCCAATCCTAGTAATGCAGGGTAAGGGAAACTATCATCGACAATTTCAATTACCTCAAAATCTACAAAGGTTCTTACTCCATCGATGTCCACTGGGACATGCTCTAATCATCCAAATGGGCTGACAACTTCCTAATTAGCCATGTGAAGACTGATAGGGGAATATATCAGCTTGGATTTTTCCATCAGTTCCCAAGTTTGCTTCATCATGACATTGACCTTCGACACTAAGTTGAGGACCACATAGTCTATCTCATATTCTCCTATATAAGCATTTAAGTGTAATTTCTTATTTGTCCTTCTCTTCTTACCAATTTGGTGTACTGACCTATTCAGTAGGGGGTCTATCTTTCCTATCTCATATTTTTTAACCATATTTTGAAGTTTGTGTATAGCTTTCCCATATTTAAGTAGGTCTATAAACATATATAAGAAACTGACAAGTTTACTTACCTCTTTCACCCCTTTGTGTGAAGCAGACTGATCGAATGCATGAGGCATTTCATATTCTCTTATTTCTGGTTGTGTTTTTTGGAGAATACCCTTGATCTTCTTTGAACTCTTTCCTTTCCTCCTCAAATATTTGCTTTTATTTCTTTGCATCGAAAATCTGGGTCTTTTCTGTAGCTTTTCTGACTCATGAGTCTTCTGCAATCTTCTCTTTGGTTTCTCTATCATGTTTCGTAGCAGCACCTCCTCTTGTAATAACAATGACTCTAGGACTAGCTTCACAAGGTTCCACTTTGATTAATTGTATTTGTGGGTTTTGTTGAGATCCTCGTTTTTCTTGAAGTTTAGCCAGCAGCATAGGGCATTCCTCTATGACATGCTCGAAGGAGTTATAGTAACTACAGGTTGTGCAAGGACTCTGAAAGTCCCTTGCTAAATGTCCTTGTTGTGCACAATTGTAATAGATTATTTGTCCTCAACCTTAGCCCATACCTCCTCCTCATCCTCACCCTCTATATCCATCGTGAGGATTGAAGTTTCCTCTCCTTGGAGAGTTGTACTGCAGAGTGTTTCCTTCTTGTTGTACTTCACCTTGAATCTTGTATATGTTCCTCGACCTTTCATGCACGAGATCATAAGATCTACAATCTCAATCATTGTGCCCTGCTAATTTACAGAATGTAGAATACAAGTTTGTGGGTGTCTGAACATACTTCTGCATGTAGTAGCACTTTCCAGGGTGATGCCTATTTCTACATGCATCGCACTAGGGTAGGTTAACTTGCATCAAGGGGCTCGGTTCCCCTGAGGCCAAATACTCATGAAATAAGGGACAATGTTACTTATCATGGCCTTCGTATCTACATCTTACACACCAGATATCTTCCCTTTTGTCTTTTCCCTTATCTTTCTTCATATCCTCGACCTATAAAAACAAACTAGTCAACTAGCTCATGATCTGGCTAATGCTTGAGCTAGATTCTCCCATCGATGTTGATTCAAGCTTCATGGCGATCTCCAAAGCTTATGCCTATGATGCAATATTTTTCTTCATCATAGGGACTATTGTTCCTGATTCTGTACTTAAGGCTCAAAAGTACAGTGTCAAGGCATCCGAAAGTGGTTAGAAGATGGAGAAGGGAGAAACGTCAACCCTCAGAGAAGAAAGCTAAGGGAGATTTCTTTGTTGGCGTTGTCTGGATTCAAACTGCAAATGGATAGTTATGTCTCGTTCAATGGCTGCCCATGCTTGTTCAAGTTCGGCCCGGTTAGTTGTCGTTTTAAGGATGGTATTGAAGAGGTTTAAAGCGATGTGTTTTTGGTTCAATATCCTGGGTTCAACATTAGGTTGAGTTGGTACAGGAACTATCATGGGGGAACAGTGCAGGTAGGAAAAAACTTTAAGAGAGGTTAAGTGTTGTCTCAGTTTAGTCTTGTAAAAGAGAACTTATAGTTGCAGAATTAGAATACGGATGCGAATCTAAGGCTCGTTCCCGTAACTGTATTATATTTAAATAAAAGGGGTGAGATGGGAGAAAACATTGAGCCATTTACGGTGTCAGGTTCCTACCAGGGGAAAATCTCATGAAGTAAATGGGAGAAGAAAATATATAAGAAAATAACCGATGTAACAAAAAATACATGTAGAATTCTGAAACTGCAGATTGGTCTTACACCGCTGATAGTTGGTGCAGAGGAAAGACAATAAACAATTACAGAAAACCCAAATTTATTCGTTATAGTAGTGGTCGTACTAAAGTATAATGAAGCACATCAATTATGAATATGAATTGAAATTGAAAAATGAGGAACAATAAAGAAAACTTGTAATACAGTAGTGACGGAATTGAGAATCTCGGATCTGCTTGTATTAAATCTCAATGTAAAAACTCTCTTACAAAATCTCAAAAAGGGTCCAGCCTCGTTTTTTTCTCTCTGGGGTATATTTATAAATTTTTTACAAAGCAGGTAGAATCTCAATAGTTGCAAAATTTCAGTTATGACAGAGGAGAGAGCAATCGCTCCGTTTCTCCTACTCTGTCTTCACTTAGTGCCAGGTGCTCGTCTTCACGCGGACTCATTGCAAGCGATACATCTTTCCACAAGCTAAGATACGAGCCATGAAGGCTCTGCTTGACAGTTGGCCTCGACGAAGTAACATTCTTAGGCTAATTGTTGTAGCTTGTCCTCCATTTGTGCACCGATGATGTCGAGGGCACTTAGCTGTGCGCTGGGTTTGATCATGTTCTTATCAACTTGGGCCATGTCTACCATATATATCCGAGAGATATCGACCGAATCTCTCTCATATTTCTCTTTCAGATCAAGTGAGATTTGTTCCACCTTCATTTGCATCAATGCTTCTGCATCGCCTCCACTGTCCATACCCAACAACTCGCCATCTATGGAATTAAAAGCTTCTTGCAAAGAATTGATTACCTTTTGAGCTTCCTCCTTGCCTAGGGCAATGTTGTGCTCCCAATCCTTCAACAGTATATTACCTCTGGTTTGTTCTGGAATGGTGAGCCCGATAGCACCTGCCGAAACTCTGTTATTCATGGCTATCACCGCCTCCTAGAAGGTGACCTGAGTCGCTCCTGCATCCCTTTCTCTAGAATTCAGGTTCTCAGAAACCTGATTTACCAACAGACAATTTTCCCGGATCTCTCCTATCCTGGTGAGCAAATTCTGCTGTGCCGAAAAGATTTTTCTTCGAATCTTGCTAGGTTGGGATTTAAATATCCCGATGTCTATCGCTCTGCTCTCGGCGATCTCTACCTGAGCCTGCAACTGTTCAATCAGACTTCTCTGTTGGCTCGCTTGCACTCGACCATCTCGAACCACCAACTGTGCTTGCTCAAGCTTGGCCTTGAGCACCTCTATTTCATTTTTGTCGGCCACTCTGGCCTGTTCTATTTCCATGCTAGCCTGACCTTTAGCGTTCTCCACAACTGTAGCCAATCTAGCCTCGAGGGTCCTGATTAGGCGATTCTTCCTTTTTAGTTGGTTCTTCAAAATCCCAACTGAGAATTGATTTGCCGAAGCATACGCTCCCAGCGTTCCTGCGATTTCAGTGGCGAGTTGGTCACTTTTCTTATCTTTTCCATCGGTCATGATTTTATATTTTTTCGCAGTAGACCCTCCTTCTTGATAGAACTCTCTTTTCACTACCGCCTTCCTATTTTTATCAAAGAAGAACTCATTTGGAGGGAGTTCTTCTGCCCTTATGGGCCTCAGTTCTTCATTAAATATCCATCCCTCGCCGACATTTCCCTGTGCCGACTGCAAGGGTGTGACCGAGGTGATGGGTTCTCCGATTTGTTTTGTCGATTCTCTTGGAGTATCGACAGGATTCTGCTTCTTTGGCGGTCCTAGAGTATTTGTTTCAGTCTCCGGCTTCTGTTTCCTTGGCGGGTCCGGAGTTTTTACTTCAGCCTCCAGATTTTGTTTCCTTGGCGGGTCCGGAGTCTTTACCTCTGCTTCGGGATTCCTTGTTTGTTCCCCCTCCTGGTGTTTTCCAAGGTCAGGAATTGCATCTTCAGAACCTTCAGCATCCTTCTGTTTTGTCTCGGAAACACCCGGATCCCCACCTCCCAACACAACGAAGAGACAACTTCGTCTATGTTCCTGGAATCTCAATACAGAGGCTGTGTCTTCGGGTGCTAAGGATTGGATCCGGGCTAGCACTTCTTCATAAGACCTCGCTCCTTGGAAAACGTCATCCAGGGGTGAATTTTCATGCTCAAATCTCTCGAGCCCACAATTTTCTAAATGGTTGTTCACAACCCTCTATGGATCATGTTTCTTATATTCGATGGAGACCAAACTTAGGTCTTCCAAGGCTGTAGCCTCGGCTTTGGCATGCCCGAAATATAACAAAGAATAAGAATTCAGCCGAATGGGAAAAGAAGGCCATACCTTCTTTGAGTACCCTTTGAGTTCTTTACTCACCCCACCAATTACTGTCTACCAGGCGACCTCTCGACAAGCCAGCTTGTTAGGAATGAACAATGGCAGCACATGAGGGGGAACAGAAGCCTCGAAAACTCTGAAGTACGAAAACTCTGCCTCCACGTACCAATCCGCTATGCCACTCAGATTTGTTGCAATGTTGTCCGAGATACGAGGTGGTGGGTGCCCAAAAATGGCGATATGCAGGGGCACCATCACCCAGTTAAAAATTTCATATGTGAACTTTTCTGCTTTATTCTCCCATAGTTTGTCATGATATACATGTATGGGTTTCTCTTGGGCTAGAGTCCAACCCCAGCTCATCAATGGGAAAGGTGTCGTGGAACATATCACATCCATAATATATGCAAACATGAAGAATGAGGATGGCCTCCCATTTTCTTTCTGCTCCCGGTACTCTGTGACCCGGTTGGCCAAACTATCTGAAAGTATCTTTGCCCAATTAAAAGAGCAACCTTCTGCGGCCCGAAACATTAGAGGCACCCATGCAAGGAGAAAATGAGATGTGTACTCTCTCCCATATAGTTGACATGTCATCATGGCCACATATTTATACTGTGGATCCAACGAGGAGATTGAATAAACACCTTGGTCATTAACCCTGAACTTCGCGGCGTGCGAAACCCAATCCTTTATCAAACCTGGCATGGTTTTATCATGCTGGATGCACTCCTTTTCTTTGAATTCTTCCAGGAACTCGGCATCGTATGTTTATTCAGATGTCGTCAGGAGCTTATACATGGTTTGCATATGCTCTGGCCTAAAAGTCTCGATAGTGACTCGTTGCCCATTCATGATAGTCCTGGTCGATATGTCTACGTGATCCAACGCTCATCGGATCATGTCATAATATGGGAGCAACCATGGTTTGGCTGCTACTCTATGCATACCGGATTGGACGACTATCTTAAATTTGGTGTTGAGATCATCTTTTTCATTTCCGTCGGAGTCGTCTGAATAATCTACCAATTATGACTGCAGAATGTCTGAAACAAATGACCAGTTTGGGACCGAATCGACACTTCGGGGTGAAGTATCGGAGATGTTATCCGAGCCTTGTCCTGTGACCTCAACATCCGCCTTTGCTTCTTTCTGCGGAGCCATAGCTGAAGCTTGCATTTTAGCTCTTATACGATAGAACTGCGTATACATACATAATTTAGTTTACTTAGAAGTGATGAGCTCCGCGTGCTATGAAAAATTCATAATGAAACGCAGCTCTTGCATATATTTGAAAAAATGGTACCTTTCAAAACAAGCCTGTCAATTCAAAATTAGAAATAAATTTATGCCGTAAAAATCCGATCTTACACATAGATTTACCCTATTTTCCCATTAATGTCATAAATTTTGGCGGTTTTAAAAGTCAGTTGGCGTATGGAGTGAAAATGCTCCTTCGAGAATCGTACAAGCATCGAAACTCGGGATAAGTCTTGATTTAACTTAATTAATACAAATCTGTCCATGTTAATAAATTTCTCGCTATTCGTTATCTCATAAATGTTTTGTTAACATTTTGAGTTTCCAACTCCCGAGACCGCGAGGACTGAGTTTGGTTTAATTAAAGGTAATCACGATTTGAGGCATAATTAATTTTATAATCGTTTTATTCGCCATATCGCAACTCAGAACTTCGAAGATAAGTTTTTAGGAGATTAGTATGCCGAGTCGCGAAACCGCGAGATGGCGATAATTAAGACTCAATTAAGGGGAAGAAAATCTTGGATTAGGCGATTAATTAATCATGTTATAATTACATCGTACCTTCGTGAATCGGGGATTAGATGCTGTGACTTTTGAAAAAGTTAGTGCCGAGTGGCGAAATGCCGAGAACGACATTTATCATAGTTAGCTTTTTCGCTTTGATCCTTAACATGGGTTATCTGGATAGGACTTCACGTTCTTGGCTTTCGGGGCTATAAAATTAAAAATTCGAACTTGGCGAATGCCGAGGCGCGAATCCCTGACGATGTCTAATCATGAGTTAAAAGATTATACCCTGGTTACTATCTTGAGTGAAAATTTAAAATGAATTCACCCTTTCATGACTCGGGACGTGTGAACTGATGGATTATAGTATCTGACTTGCAAGATCCCGAAGTAGAAGAAAAAGAGCGAACGTTCTTACGAAAGTAGACTTGTTTCGAGAGTAGAAAATCATCGCTGCTCACGTGACAAGGTTGTAGAGTTTTCAAAATCTTTGGGGGAAAATAAGACCGTCTTTAGATTTCAAGTATCAAAAATGAAAATTGTGATGGGTTAAAAAACAAGGGTGGCTCCAACAGGGACTCTGATGTGTGGTAACAATGCTGCGATGAACCATTCTTTGTTCTGTTCATCAGGGATCTGAAAAGTTAATCGGCCTGTTAGGGTCTTGAATCTCTGATCGAACTGCCAAACAGGTTCTACTACCCTTTGTTTAATCTCTTTTAGTTATGTAATACATTGTGACTCCAACTTTGGTTTTTTAAAATCTCCAATCAGCGCATTCTTGATATCATTTAGGGGCTTAGGTTATGCCAGTCCTTGGACAAGTTTCATGTACCATCTCAGTGCGTGGTCCCTTAGCGTAGTGTTGAACTGGGTCCTCTTGATGGATTTGTCAGTGATACTCTTAATATTCCATACGGCTTCACACAGAAACCAATTTTTATCTGGATCTTCAAATCCATCTCCTCTAAAGATAGGGAGTCTCATTTCATCTGCCATAGAGATAACTAGGTTCCTTGTCTGAGTAGATTTTGAGCTACCAGTAACAGTTCTCTAAGGACTCTGGTGGTTCTGACTATTCTGACAACTAGGTACTATTGGGACAAAAGGAGGATTAACGTTACTTACTTCAATAGTCCGCGCAGTTCCTAAGGTTTCTGGCTCACTTTAGCGTGGTTCTTCAACTTCCCCTTTTTCTGCTCTAGTGGGATCTGGATGTTTTCCATCGGTTAGATCTACCTCTTCTCCACTGTAGAAACCCTCTTCTTCATATTTTTTCTTAAACAAGTTCTCAAGGTGACCCCCTTGGAATACTTTCCCACTGCGTGTATGTCCTACTTATGTGTCGCTGTCACTATCTGAATTTATGAACATTATCCTTCTCAAATCTAGTCGGTCTACTATATCTTGAGGATGTGGTTTTCATGCAAGAGAATCTTGATTCTCAACTTCAGAAATTGAAAAATGTTTCCTCTACGTCCCTTGAAGAAGTATCTCTCAGCCTGACTGTATGATTATCTTCTGTCAACAACAAATTTGATGATATACCCTCTGATGGTACTATCAAACCAGTGATCTACAATTATGGATACAACATTGTCGACTCTCTTGACTTTATGGATCAGCACTGGTGTCCAACCCACATGAGGTCTAGATCTGATGTCGAATTGCGTATCGACTAACCTAGCCAACCACTCAAACAAATCCTGGTGGATTCCTCCAAACAAGATCTCATGAATGTCGGTGAAGATGTATCGTTGTAGCCAATCTTCAGTACTCAGTTTAGGGTTCTTGTTCTGGGCTTCAGCGAAGTCCTTCTCTTGATCCTCTACCCACTTTTGAATCTCTATCTTTGATGGAAACCACCTTGACATTCCCTTACATAGATTCCCATCCCGAAAACAGAACCATTTGTTGGCATAGAGGCAAACCCAAGGTTCACTCCAAGAGCACACCAACAAGTCCTAGCTACTGGCCCTTTCGACAACACCTGCAAAGTAGATGCAGTCTCACCTGAAGCAGCTATGAGGGGGTTGCAGGATAGAGACGTCTACAACCAGGGGAATATCAAGTGGATCTTGTATAACAATAGTCACAACATTCATATATCAGTTATCAGTGAGATCTACTCTACGCAGCTATAGATATTGATCTAACACAGTAATGAAAATAACAGTATAACAATGATAGAGGTCAAAGCATCAATCACTCACACAACACAAAATATATGTGGTTCACCCTCTCTCTAGGGATACGTCCACAGAACTGTGCTTATGATATATTAGGATAAATCTTACAGTTTTGATCTTAGCTCTTGGCCAATAGATCCTCTCTCTTCTTCTCTCTTTCTCCCCCCCTTCCTGTGCACCCAGCTGCAGGATCTGATCTTCGCACCCAGCTGAAGATCCTACAATACTAGAAGGCTCTCTCCCTTGGCACTTCTCTCTCACAATATAATGAGATCTCACCATAACAATAGAGATAATTAAATAAAAATATCATACCAACCTGACCCAGTTCCTCATGACCTTTATTTATACATTACAATACCTCATTGATAGCCTTAGGCCGAAACCTAGGTGTCAAAACCCTAATTACCAAAACCCTAGGTGTCTAAAACCCTCGGTCAACTTGATCCACCTTTTTCGAGCTTCGCCAGCCTGTCTTTCCTTCCTTCTCGCGCGGTGCTCCAAAGAATCCAACGGTGGATTTTTTCGTTTGTTGGGTTGTCCTCGATCCCTCTTCCTTGTTGATCTGTCATCCTCAATCTCCTCATCCAACGGTTTTATTTTCCCATACTTCTCTCCATCTTATTTTCTCTTTTGCTCACTTCGACCCAGTGACAATCACTTTATCTCCCGCGAAGTTTGCTTTTTACCTTTTCTTCCTTGTTCTCTGCTTCCTTCCATAACCAAGGGCCAACACATACCATACATGTATATCCAAAATCTCCTAGATTTGGAAAAGCTCACCAATGATCATATCCAACATAATTTCACTTGGTCACCAATGTCAATAAAGATACCCTTTTACATTCCCAAGTTTAAGGGTTGGCCTAGATAGGATCCATGTACCTTACACTATATAAATTCACCCTCATTCGAGTGTCTGTGAAATGGTACATTGAATAAATAGGTGATTTTCATGCCACCTTTGAGTCAATAGTCAAATATTTTTTGCATTTCTTTCAATTATTTATCCATCATGATAATGAAGTCAAAATTATCACCAACTATCACTAAACCACTACAACCCATATCACATATTACATCCATAAGTGGTGCAAATGACAAAATTTTGTAATATTGAGATAAAATACCACCTCCTCTTGGATTGGTTTTTGAAGTCTCTCCTCCAAATTATTTCTAATTATGTGTTCATCAACATGCCTCAATGGGAAGACAAGTTCATTTTCAAGGTGAAAAATTTAGAATCCATATTACCCTTTCTCTTATCCTATACTAGGGATCTTGTCCCCATAACCCCCATTAGATCCGTTGGACATCAACTTTATTTATCCTTGTTCCTCCCAATAGGGTCAAGTTTTTTCCTATTAGAACACAACAAATGCCTCAAATTCATAGAAAAAGGGTAATAAGAAGAAGGGAATAAGAACCATAATTATACTCAAGTAACAAGGGTTAATACACCCAATGAAACCACTAATTCTAAGGGAAACCCTGGTTCCTTAAACTAGAATAATAATTCTAACCGCAACAAACCAACAAAGAAAGGAAAGAAGAACCATCTTAGAAAAACATTTCCCTATGCACTTTGTGTCCAATATGGGAATTACACTCATCACTACTCTAAAATAGATAAGTTTCATAGGTTGAAGACATTATCAAGTGATTTAGGTACTAATCCCCCATAAGAGAATAATACTGCTTAATAGGACACCCTAATTCTTCCATCCAATAATGTTGCAAAACCCCTTCCTCCAATAGGGAGTGGTTTCTAACTAGCAGGAGACTCTCGCATACTCCTAGCCTTCTATATCTTCCTATCTAGGAGATCCATAATTTTAGAACATCTACATGAATAGAATATATATTCACCTTTAAACTTGAAACCTAACATATGGCATGCCCAATCCTACTTTAGCTAATCACGATAATTCCCAAACCATACCTTGAAAACATCTTGACCTAATATTGATGCCGACCCTACACCCTATTTACCAAATAATCATTTACAGTGTACCACACATAATCCATACATGGCGATCAGACAAAGCTATAGTACCATTGATGAATTTTCCTAGTCACCTACTAGCATGTCAGCAGTTAAGGTTCTTCAAACCTATCCTTCCTACTGGAATTCCTTACTATCAGCCTTGGGTGCTATGAGTCCATCAAATTAATGCTTGATTACCTTTGACATAAACAAACATGAGCCAAGGCTTCCCTCTTTAGTTTCATTTCAAATACTAGTCATGAATAAAAACCTTAACATTAGGGGAAATTTTAGGGGCTAAATTTCACCACTAGGCTAATTTAATTCAATTTTTTTTCCAAACAAAGATTTTCTAATTTCCATTTTTTTCTAAAAATGATTCACCCATATTCTATAGGATGAAGTTATTTTGCTTAAAAATTTCACAAAGTTTTCTAGAAACTATGCAAAATCCTCATAAATTTGAATACTTCTATAAAATATCTCCAAGTATTTTATAGTTGGCATTTTATTAGTAAGATTCACCAAGGTTTCTACACTCTAAGATACATATGGATCCTTAAAATTTTATTTATCGTACATTGTTGCATTGTTGATGAAGGTGGTTATACTTATGTCATATTCATTGTTGGCTTGGGGTTTTATACATAGGGTTAGAAAGGATTTACCAAAAAATACCCCATCAATGTCGACATATTCAATCTTCAAGGAATGAATAAGGTCTCACCTGAGATGCTATGAAAATCATAGAGATGGAACATGTATGCATTGCATGAAGGAATATTACAAACGAGAAACACTTAGCCTATAACTATGTATTAGATCTACTCATTCTCATAAAAATTCATATAAGTAAAGAATAATCAAACATATATTAAATGCATTCATCCATAACAAATCTCATGATAGATAGTATCAATTCAGGTCGCATGCTTTCATACATCAATAATGAATAACCATTTAGATGCATAAACAACTATAGCTTTTTCAAAGAGTCATTAGCCTCAAACCAAAGACTAGAGAACTCAAATCTAGATCTAGTTTCCCTCTCATATTACGAGAAAAACCCAAGAATTACAATAAAAAATATTGAATAATAAAAAATCAACCATAATGAATAGCTAGCCTCAACTGGTTCACCTGCATTCCTTTTATCTCTTTATAATCATGATAATGATAACAACTCTGCCATCTCACTAACAACCTCAAGCACAACCCATTAGTTGGTTACAAAATCAGTTACTAATCATTACAACTGATCATGATTGTATATAAACACATGATTTCTTACAAGTTTTTATGCAGCACCATATTTGGCATGCGAGATGCAAAATGGTTGGCCCATGAGAAATAGAAAATAGTTGGTGCACACTGAATATTTACACTACATGGTACAAAAATTGTGGCATGCATAGATCTTAGAACACTTGTGGTGCATGCGCATGGTATTTCCAACACTTATGGTGCCAATAGGCCCCTAACACTATTAGTTGGCTCATCCTCAAGCCAAAAAAAATCATTGTGGTGCAACGAAGGAAACAAATGACACCTTTTGCATGAGCTAGGAGATGAAGTCTTGGAACTCTGAGTCAAACTGATCAAATGTATTCAGTATTTCTTTCATGTCATGGAAATTTTTGTCAATCTCTGTTGGTGTGGTCAATCCAGGTGTAGGCTTGATTTGTGCACTGAACTTGATCACTGAGGATGCCTTTACTTATGAATTTTCATGTAGTAGTGTTGCTCGATCTTCTCTTATGCTTCCAACATGATGACGTACAATGTTTGTTTATCATCCCGAGAAAATGTGATCTATCGATAGAGGTTGGATATTTCTATAGTGGCCTCCTTGTGTGCTGCAGGTTGGATAGTGGAAAGTGACTTCTTCTTGTCATTTATTTGTGTTGCATTTACGTGTATGTAGTCCACGATTGTCCTAATTTTAGGAGTGTTCTGCAGGTGGGTCTAGATATGGAAGTTGTAGTTGACCACCCCTGAGAATACTTCCACACATGTTTGTCCTTGGTGAAACAAATTTTCTACATAAGCAATCTTATTTTGCAACTCCACCTTCTCTAATGGTGGGGTTCTCTTAATTTTTTTCTTGAATCTCTACATTTTGGGCCTGTATTTGTTGGACAACCTTCTACACCATGATGAGTTTGTTTGGTGCAAGGAGGTCAATAAATTCACTAGAAGAATTGGAAATGCTCACATATACTTCATCTACGATGTTGAGTAAAAGGGTATGCACAAGCACCTCCACCACATGGTGTTGTTGGACTTACTTGTGTACATCCATCTCTTATACATGTCTCTATTGTAGATTTGTATAGGAATAGCTCAACATACATTTTTTGTCACCCAACTCATTCATTATCTCCACCACGAACACTTGCATGTTTTGTGATGGTACCTGTGCCAAGTCCATCTCATCATAATAAAATGACAGAGGCACTGAACTAATGGATGGATCAAAATAAGTCAAGGCTAATGGATTAAGCTACATAACCCAATTATTTTTACTAGTGTGTGGTGATGTAGCACCTATGGACGTACTACCTACAACCATCTATTATCGGGACTTGGGGTCAACTGGTAGTCTAGCAATTTCGAGGGCATGACAGAGCTCACCCAGTTGTTGTGACAACTCCCAATGCATAATTTTTTTCATTTCCAAGTTGGATTGTAACACCTTAATGATTCTTTGGATTGGTGTGGAGGAAGGCCCTAGATCCTGAACTTGAGCATTGGTGTCTATATCTTGACCCTATTTATGACTATTAAATATCCCATGACTGGTGGACTTCAAGGGAATCTAAGAGGGGGATCTCTCTTGTTGGGAATGGAATGGGTAGGCTATGATAGATTGGATGTGTGCCTTTGTGAGATATACCTAGTAGTTGGTCTTGGCATAGTCTGTGATCATTTTCCTTTCACATGTAGGGTTTCACTGTGGCTAGGTGCACTCAATTTTTTTGGAGCTCTAGTCCTTTATCTACCCCTTTGGCCACATGCTCCCACTTCCTCTTTTTTTGGGTTTCCAAAATATCTACTTATTCATATGGTTTGGGTCACATTGACTCCAAACACTATGCAACAACATTATAAATTTCCTCCTTTGTAATACAAAATGGGAGGACTTCGATAGGAATCTACTAGTTTATGCATGGGATGATGAAACCATTATGAAAATCAATTTCAAATAGAATATAATCCTCATACCTATAAAATAGGTTGCACGGTATGCAAAATAATTTAGTAGTTTCCTAAATCATCTCGGTGTAACATAGCTGAAATGTTATGTTTTTATCGTGCATGACATCCTTTTCTGTGCTATACTGTAAATCATTAAATTTGGGTGCAGGGAAGGATGTAGTTACCGAGGTGTTGTACTCTTGTCTCGATGGTGGCTTCCACAAGTCTATCATTGCAAGTAGGTGTAACACCCAACTATAGTGAAACTCCTTTTCATGGTCCTATGAATCCATGCAGTCTTGGATGAACTCATTCATAAAGTATGTAGACCAACACATCTTGATTCCCTAGACATATTGTTTTTCTTCCAGGATTACCCCAATGGGAGCTCATCCTTTTGGATCTTGCACAATATAATGCAGGAAAGTACCTATGTGGAAATCAGCCTTGGCCATCATTTATAGATGAAATTCCTACTCCCCTCATCCCTTTAAGTGTACCATATTTCTATTACACCTCTTCTTGTGCAATATCTCATTCCAACACCATGTTAGTATGATCCACCCTTGTTTTGGGAAGGCCCGAGACTTGGTGCATTGTTTACATGTCAAGAGGGTATGTGCATTCCTACCAGAGGAATCCCCCATGCAACCTACTGAGAAATAAGTGAACTCATGAGTTGATGTTCAGCTTGCACCTAAAGTGGGGGACATCTAACAGTGTCATGATCCCCAATTTGTAGATGGGCTTGAACCATTTCTTGGAAACCACCTTTTCTATTCCCTCAACCCCTTCAATGATTTATGTGTAAGCTTTGAAGTTCATTTTAAGGAACTTGGATTCATCCTAGATTTTGTATTCCACAAACTTGAGGATGGGAACCATGTCCAAGATGGGTCCTTGGAAGTGCACCTTGTTGGGGATTTTACCACTGGAATTTGAGCTTCCTTTACTGCTTTTGGCTTGGGTTGAACCTTGGGATTGTTAGTTGTGGCCACTGCTCTAGTCAAATATTATCTTGGATGAACTTGCTACACTGTCACACACTATGCTCCTAATCATTTCTCTAAATCACATGCCTAAACCTAAACTATAGGGGTCAAATTCATTGTACACTCATTGCAGATGTAGGGGATTATCTCAATTCGCTTTGCACTCGGCTCTATGGTAGAAATGAATGGTTAATGGTGTAATGAGAAATTTAAATACTTGTGCATATAACTTCCCTCCATAAATTTGTTCTTCTCATGGTCCCATCAAATCCACTCCTTTCATTAATGTTTCTATAATTGTTTCCATTATCCATGCAATCGTGACTTGTCATAGACCTAACTACCTACCTTTTATTGTAACATTAGCCCATGTGTATTTCCATCCAATTGTCTTGTCTCATGGTCTTTACTCTAGAATTTAAACCTCAAAATATAAATAATCTTCTAAGTTTGCTCGAGGAAGAACTATCTTGTCCCACCTAATACCTAGATCTATATAACCCTTCTAATCATTGAGTATTTATAAATGCCTTTACTCCTTCCTAACTCGTATGCTACCCTACCACTATGATTTTTTATTTTTAATTAATGGCACCTCCAACCCCTATGGGCCATAATACTCCTTTAGTTGACTACCATTTACCAATCCCATGAGGGAATGACCATGGAGCATCATCAAATTTCTTTCACA
>SNQJ01S0080540.1:0-10236 GCA_010110895.2 Picea sitchensis | reverse complement strand
TTGTACTCTTGTCTCGATGGTGGCTTCCACAAGTCTATCATTGCAAGTAGGTGTAACACCCAACTATAGTGAAACTCCTTTTCATGGTCCTATGAATCCATGCAGTCTTGGATGAACTCATTCATAAAGTATGTAGACCAACACATCTTGATTCCCTAGACATATTGTTTTTCTTCCAGGATTACCCCAATGGGAGCTCATCCTTTTGGATCTTGCACAATATAATGCAGGAAAGTACCTATGTGGAAATCAGCCTTGGCCATCATTTATAGATGAAATTCCTACTCCCCTCATCCCTTTAAGTGTACCATATTTCTATTACACCTCTTCTTGTGCAATATCTCATTCCAACACCATGTTAGTATGATCCACCCTTGTTTTGGGAAGGCCCGAGACTTGGTGCATTGTTTACATGTCAAGAGGGTATGTGCATTCCTACCAGAGGAATCCCCCATGCAACCTACTGAGAAATAAGTGAACTCATGAGTTGATGTTCAGCTTGCACCTAAAGTGGGGGACATCTAACAGTGTCATGATCCCCAATTTGTAGATGGGCTTGAACCATTTCTTGGAAACCACCTTTTCTATTCCCTCAACCCCTTCAATGATTTATGTGTAAGCTTTGAAGTTCATTTTAAGGAACTTGGATTCATCCTAGATTTTGTATTCCACAAACTTGAGGATGGGAACCATGTCCAAGATGGGTCCTTGGAAGTGCACCTTGTTGGGGATTTTACCACTGGAATTTGAGCTTCCTTTACTGCTTTTGGCTTGGGTTGAACCTTGGGATTGTTAGTTGTGGCCACTGCTCTAGTCAAATATTATCTTGGATGAACTTGCTACACTGTCACACACTATGCTCCTAATCATTTCTCTAAATCACATGCCTAAACCTAAACTATAGGGGTCAAATTCATTGTACACTCATTGCAGATGTAGGGGATTATCTCAATTCGCTTTGCACTCGGCTCTATGGTAGAAATGAATGGTTAATGGTGTAATGAGAAATTTAAATACTTGTGCATATAACTTCCCTCCATAAATTTGTTCTTCTCATGGTCCCATCAAATCCACTCCTTTCATTAATGTTTCTATAATTGTTTCCATTATCCATGCAATCGTGACTTGTCATAGACCTAACTACCTACCTTTTATTGTAACATTAGCCCATGTGTATTTCCATCCAATTGTCTTGTCTCATGGTCTTTACTCTAGAATTTAAACCTCAAAATATAAATAATCTTCTAAGTTTGCTCGAGGAAGAACTATCTTGTCCCACCTAATACCTAGATCTATATAACCCTTCTAATCATTGAGTATTTATAAATGCCTTTACTCCTTCCTAACTCGTATGCTACCCTACCACTATGATTTTTTATTTTTAATTAATGGCACCTCCAACCCCTATGGGCCATAATACTCCTTTAGTTGACTACCATTTACCAATCCCATGAGGGAATGACCATGGAGCATCATCAAATTTCTTTCACAGGCCTCACTGATGTAAACAATCCTAAAGGTTCCTAACCAACACATGTGAAGAATACCACAGTGCTTTAGGAACTTGATATCATAGAGTAATACGAATGATCCTAGTTGTAGAGTCTTGCGTTGAATGTTGGAATCATGCCATGCCTTTGTTCATTGTTTCTCAACTTTCTGGTTGTAACCTACAATCAACCATACCCTCTTCTAACTACAACTCATTCAACCATTGTAGTGACTGGTCATCCGACATCTGTGTCACAACTGCAATCCCTAGGCTTCGTACCACAAATTATAATGGAATAACTACTTCCTTCCCATATATTAATCATAATGACATATGTTTAGTAAATCTATTGTAGTTCATCCAATATGCCCATAATACTGCTATAACTTGTTGGTTCCAATCATCACATTGTATGTTTCACACCTTTGTCAATGCATGCTCTAGTATATTGTTGAATGCTTCTATGGTACCGTCAGCCTATGGATGATAAAACACGCTCTTCTGATGACATATCATAAATTCCTGAGTTAGTGTGTGGATGGTTTCATTCAAGAAGTGCGCACCCTAATTGCTCATCAATATCTCAACATCCAAACTTGGTGATAATGTTCTCAAAAATAAATTGTGTGGTAATATTCATAGTACAATCCTTAACCGAAACAAATTCTATCCATCGTGTCGAATATTCCATCACAATGATGATATATCGCACACCATTTTAGCGCGTTAGGGGATTGATCGACCCAACAAATTCAATCACCCACTTTTCTAATGGCTCCAATGCAGTGATAAAAAAGAGAGCCATTTCCTCTTGCCTTGATGTATTCCTAATATGTTGGAAAACATCACAGTGCTTGAAATAATCCTTAGCTTATTCAAACAACGATAACCACCACAACCTATCATGCAATTTTCTTTTTGTAGTTTTGTTCCCTACATTATGTCCACCAACAATGCCTTCATGCTCCTCATATAGTACCATGTTGTGCTCATGCTCCAATATGCATAATCATAGTATGCCATCGACATTGAGTTTGTATAACTATATTGCAATCAACTAGTAATCATTATTAAGGGTCACCAGTTGTTGGCCTTGTGCCTAGGTATACTCCTCCAAAGCCTTACATGTTGTAATATATGACACAATTTATTCAATTTGATTTGGTACTACTTCAAATTTGAAGAGCTGTGTGTTATGTATCTCATCATCCATATTGTCTCCAACTTCCCCTAATTCTATCCTTGAGATATGATCGATCCCAACATTAATTTTGTCGAGTTTGACCACCAGTTTAAACTCAAATTCTTGGAAGAGTAACAACCATTGGCATATCCTCCCCCCCACCACTTGCTTATTCACCAAATATTTGAGCAATGAATGATCTGTGAAGAACTTAAAGGGAGTGTCGATTAATTAGTGTCTAAAATTCTACAAGGAATAGATCACCACTAGTCCTTTGTGCTCCATGGTTGTATAATTCCTTTAAAAATATGAAAACTTTCTATTGGAAAAATAGATTGGATGATCAATTTTATCTTCTCTCGGCTATGTAACCATTGTTCCCAGTGCAATGGATGATGCATCCACACGTGCATGGAATATCTTAGTCCAATATATAAATATGAGGATCAGTGCATTAACGTACTAACATCTCTTTCAAATTATCCAACTCCTCCTGGAATTCTTGTGTCGAGACATGCTTAGTACAATTTAATAGTAGTTTTTCTAGCAACACGCCAATTTTTGCATAGTTCCATATGAACCTTCTATAATACCCTGTATGGACCAAGGTTGCATGTCGGGGGATTGATCGGCCCAACAAATTCGATTTCCCACTTTTTGAATGGATCCTATGTGGTGATGAGAAAGAGTGGAATTTTATCTTTCCTTCATGGATTCCCAATATGTTGGAAAACATCCCATTGCATGCAATACCCCTTAGCTTCTTCAAACAACAACAACCACCACAACCCAATACGCATCACTTTTTACACAATTTCCTTCCCTGCATTATGTCCACTACCAATTCCTCCATGTTCCTCATATAAGACCATGTTTCACTCGTGCTCCAATATGCATCAACATAGTATGCCATCGACATTGAGTTTGTATAACTGTCCTACAATCAACTAGTAATCGATGCTTTAGGTCACCAATATTTAGCCTTGTTCCTGGGTATACTCCTCTGATGCCTTACCTAATGTAAGGTATGCCAAAATTTATGCAAGTTGATTGGGAAATTCTTAAAACTTGAAGAGTTGTGCATTATTTATCTCTTCATCCATAATACCTCCAACTTCCCTTGAATCTATCCTTGAAATATGATCGAGCCCAACATTTTGTTTGTCGGGTTTGACCACCACTTCTAACTCAAATTCTTGTAAGAGTAACAATCATCAACATATACCCCCCCCACCACTTTCTTATTCACCAAATATTTTAGCATTGAATGATATATGAAGAACTTAAAGGGAGTGTCAATTAAGTAGTGTCAAAACTTCTACAAGGCATATATCATCGCTAGTCCTTTGTGCTCCATGGTTGTATAATTCCTTTCAAAATATGAAAACTTTCTACTAGAAAAATAGATTGGATGATCAATGTTATATTCTCTTGGCTATGCAAGAATTATTCTAAGTGCAATGGATGATGCATACACATGTACATGGAAGATCTTAGTCCAATCTAGAAATATGAGGATCGATGCATTAACTAATCTCTCCTTCAACTTATCCAATGCCTCGTGGAATTCCTCTTTCCATAAATACTTAGTATCCTTGCATAGTAGTTTTTCCAATGATACACCAATTTTTTCATAGTTCTAGATAAACCTTTTGTAATACCTCATGTTATAACCCTAAATTTCTCTACACATGCATACCTATCCTTTTCCCCTCTTACTTGCATTTTTTTCCAATCCACCATTGAATTTCTCTTCTAAAAAACTCATTTTTTGAAGATCTACGCACCCTGCACCAATACTACCCGCATACATACGCTTGTTGCACCACTATAACCCACGTACATACGCATGTTGCACCATTACAGCCCGCGTATACTTGCAAAAGTTGCAAAAAATAAAAATTTGCAAGGAATTCGTTGAGATTATGGGTTATTGAGTAGTTTTCCAACTAATCCACCGCGTATAGCCCATCACCCAACCGAATAACCATTATTTTGTCATATAAAAGGATGTTTTGGGGTCTCATTCCACATCTAGACATAAGAACAATGAAACTCTGTCCGTTTCACATCCCCTCCTTGCTCAAGTTAATTCCAACCCCTTTGTGATAATTGCCTCAACATTACCCAATTATCCCTTCTTCCTCCATCATAACCCATTCACTTCCCAAGAAGATATCAGAAGGTTGAGAGGAGAAGCCATACAAAGGTTCACTTGGAGCTTGGTGAAGAGGAGCCTAGACCAAGTTCATGGAGCAGTAGCCGCATTTGGTTGTAAAGGTATAATCATTGTGTTATTAATAAAATAATTACTTTTCTTGTCCCAAATCATTGTGTATTGAATGCTTTTAATGGTTTATGTTTTGACATTCTAACATCTAACCTTAATTTGTATATGAAATAACATGCTTGTATCTTTCTATTTGTCTATCTTTAAATGCAGTTCAGCCTTGGGAGGAGGCTTGCAGTTAACAAATATTTCAAGCATGAAGGGATCATCACTGAACACGGAGTAGAGGTATAGTTACCCGATCCCTCTCATGTTTTATTTTCTTGTATGAGTTTCAGTATGTTTGGGGTAGTTAGAGAAGTAGTTGAATTTTAGACGGTTAATTGATTTTCCTACATTATGAACCCTGGTGTAGTCATAGGGGGGGTTTTCCCGCTAGCACCATAGATACCGGATTTTCCATAGATTCGAGGCGGTTAAACATCATCTAGCAGATTTTCACAATCCTCACCTCGTGGGGAAATAATAAAACTCAAAAAAAAAAAGTGAGACAACAACCATCATTGCATAGGTCTAACTCCTTCCTAAAAAATTCTTATAGTCAAGCAGAGCATCAACTACTTCAACTACTTCAACTTCTATGGAAAAAGAGGAAATATGTGTGTGCATTCTAAAGGATCATCCATCAAACATGGTCAAAATAGTAAGATAAGGGGTAAGTTTTGGAGAGCCAATGGATTTCCAACAAGAAAAATATATGAAACATGTTGAAGAACCTTCGTCAACAATGGTCTTCTCGATAATGTTTTTTTCATACACAATATTAATATGGAAGGCTACATGATAAGGAAGGGAAGTACTCACTTCAGTAGTATCAAACTTCATAATGAGATGGCTCGAAGAGTCAACAACCCCGATCACGGATAATAATGCGGCTCATTGTGCAGGGAAACTTTGGAGCACCTCTAAGGAAAACATCACACAAGGTGTCTGAGACAAGTTGTTAAGTACCTGAATAGATCTACAAATATAATCAGCAAAAATATTAAATACACAATAGATCCACCAAGAAAGATAGAAGAAACCACACTTTATTATCACCAAACCTTTAAGGTAGGGAAACACCATACAATGGATCCTATTATGGAAGGGATCCTCTCTTATTCACTTGTCTCTTCGAGGGGGCTTCCTCCTAATGAGATTCATCTCCAAACATAATAATTCACTTCATATCTCATTACATTGCTTGAACCCCTTTATATAGTGCTACCATCACCTAAGAACATTCTAGAGGAGGAATATTCTTGAAGTAGAACCTTCTAAGAAGTCCTCTTACATTTATTATATCTAACTACCATAGTGGGATTTATTTAATAATATAGTGGACCTAGTCCACCTTACATTGAATGGCCTCCACTATTATCACTATGGGCCCTCTGGGCCCCCCCACTACCTCTCTAGCTATCTTACATTCCATCCCCCTTATGAAAGCATTATTCTCAATGCTTGATGTACAACCATATACCAAGGTCCCATGGATAAGTGTGGACCATAGTGTTGAAGTAGACTAGAGAATCAGGGTCCCATTGAGAAATGGTAGCCATGATGTTGAAGTAGTCCAACTGCCATTGTAAACTAGGGTCCCATGTCCAATTGTTCATGTGACCCCCACATGCAAGATATCGACACCCAATAACCAACTAAAAATGATGCTCCCAATACTAACACCTATCATGTGGATCCAAATAAGAATATTCATCCACATATTGGGAGATGATAAAAGATGAATCTGGAAGGAACAATACCATTGTAGAATATGCAGGTTGGATGCTGGTAACTAGCTCTTAATGTGGGACATTGATGTTCTCTACAGAAGGTGGAGTAGAGTCATCAAATAAAATATGAAAGTGGTTGTCATCCAAGAAATGAAAACTATCCATATACCAATCATCACAATCGGCCTCAAAATCATACCAAGCATATATTTCTTGATTATATTCATCCCTGATGTCTTCCATAAGAAGTTTCTCCTGCATGCTATCCAATGAATCTTGAATACTACGAAAACTATCATTGAGGCCATATGTAAGGTCATGCAATCTAGCATCCAATGTGTCATACAATTGAGATTTGAATGCTTCAAGAATTTATTTGAGGGTTTGAGAGGAAATATCTATCTAAACACCCTGTGAACTCTTTGGTCCCACAACCATCATGAAAAAACCAAAAAATAGAACAATAACTTACGACAGAAAATCGCGGCGTTTTCTAGAAAAACCCTAAAAAACTATTGAATTTAACTTCACTTCCTGGAATCCGTTTCGGCTGATTTTTTTTTTGAAATTGGGTGAAATTGTGAGAGGAAATCAAATATGTAATTTTTTTGGGAAAATTAAGCCTCCAAATGCTACATAAATAAAATTAAATTGCACCATCGTCCACAGAAAAAGCCCCGAAAAATTACAGATTTTAAAACTTCAATATCTTGACTTCCCGGATTTCGTTTCAAATGTTTTTTTTTTCAACTTGGGTGTTTTTCTGAGAGGAACTCATATATACAACCAATTTCAATAATTTTTTCATATAAATATACCAAAAATTTATGGAATGTCTCGGCCCTCTTTTTTCTTCTCCGAAAAAAAAAATCTGCAAAAAAAAAAAATATTTGCCCATTATGTATGCCAAGGAGAGTGCTATGATACCAATTGTTAAGTACCTGAATAGATCCACAAATATAATCACCAAAAATACTAAATTAGACATTAGATCCACAAATCAAGATAGAGGAAACCACACTTTATTATTACCAAACCTTTAAGGTAAGGCAACACCATACATTGGATCCTATTATGGAAGGGATCCTCTCCTGTTCACTTGCCTCTTCGAGGGGGCTTCTTCCTAATGAGATTCAGCTTCAAACACAATAATTCTCTTTATATCCCATTACATTGTTTGAACCCCTTTATATAGTGCTACCATCACCTAAGAACATTCTAGAGGAGGAATCTTCTTGAATTCAAACCTTCTAAGAAGTCCTCTTACATTTATTATATCTAACTACCATAGTGGGCATTATTTAATAATATAGTGGACATAGTCCACATTACATTGAATGGCCTCCACTATTATCACTATGGGCCCACCCCACTACCTCTCTAGCTACCTTAATACTGATACCAGCAATATTATACTACCTTATTGATAGGAGAGGATCCCTTCCATAATAGGATCTATTACCACTACTCATATTGCTGGTATTTGGCCCCAACTCATATTGTTGATATTCTGTGGTGATTGGGCCCTCTAGGAATAATGGTATAGGTATTTGTCAGTATTCAGGATCCACATGAACATGAATAGATCTACAACTATAATCACCACAAATACTAAATACATAATAGATCCACAGAGCAAGATAGAAGAAACCACGCTTTATTATTATCAAACCCTTGAGGTAGGGCAACTGTACAATGGATTCTATTATGAAAGGGATCATTTCCTACTCACTTGCCTCTTCGAGGGGGCATCCTCCTATTGATTTACCGCTCCAAATACAATATTTCTCTTCATATCTCATTACATTGCTTGAACCCCTTTATATAGTGCTACCATCACCTAAGAACATTTTAGAGGAGGAATCTTCTAGAAGTAGAACCTTCTAAGAAGTCCTCTTACATTTATTATATCTAACTACCCATTTATTATATTTAACTACCATAGTGAGTCTTATTTAATAATATAGTGGGCATAGTCCACCTTACATTGAATGGCATCCACTATTATAACTATGGGCCCTCCGGACCCCCCCACTACCTCTCTAGCTACCTAACATTTCATCCCCTTTATGAAAGCGTTGTCCTCAACGCTTGATGTACAACCATATACCAGGGTCCCATAGATAAGTGTGGACCATAGTGCTGAAGTAGACTAGAGAACTAGGGTCCCATGGAGAAATGAAAACCATCATGCTAACGTAGTCCAACATCGATTGTGAATTGGGGTTCCATGCCCAAGTGTTCATGTGAACTCCACATGAAATATATCTGAACTCAAGAACCAACTAAAAATGATACTCCAAAGATCTACATTGATCATGGGGATCAAAATATGTAGATCCCTCCATATCCCCAAAATCATGTGAATAACATACTAGTACTGAAGAATACTGAAAGATAGTTTGCATAGAAGACGTTGGACTTCTCTCCATAATGTGTTCTATATGAGGTGAAGGAGAGTCATCAAATAGAAGATAGAAGTGGTTGTCATCCCATAAATGACAATTATCCATATACCAATCATCACAATCGTCCTCTAAAGCATACCAAGAATACACTTCTTGATGATGTTCATTCATGATGTCCTCCATAAGAAATCTCTCTTGCATGTTATTCAATGAATCTTGAATACTATGGAAACTATCATTGAGGCCATCTGCAAAGTCATGGAATCAATCATGCAATGTGACACACCATTGGGCTCTGAATGCTTCAGTAATATGTAGAATTTATTTGAGGGTTTGAGAAGAAATAGTCATCTGAGCACTCTATTAAATCTACAGTCCCGCTGCCGTCATGAAAAAACCCAAAAAATAGAACAACAAATTATTGCAGAAAATCACGATGTTTTTCAGAAAAACCCTAAAAAACTGTTGAATTTAAAATGCTCATAACTTCACTTCCCAGACTCCATTTTGGCTGATTTGTTTTTTGAAATTGGGTGAAATTGTGAGAGGAAATCAGATATGTAAATTGTTTGGGCAAATTTGGCCTCTATATGCTACAAAAATAAAAAATCACGTCGTCGTCCGTGGAAAAAACCTTAACAAATTGCAGATTTTAAAACTTCAATATCTTGACTTCTCGGACTCCGTTTCGGATGATTTTATTTTTCAACTTGGGTGTTTTTTTGAGAGTAACTTAGATATACAACCTATTTCTACAAATTGTTCACAGAAATATAACAAAAATTTCTAGAATGTTGCGACCCTTTTTTTTTCTTTTCCGAAAAAAATCTGCAAAAATTAAAAATATTTGCCCACAATGTCTCCCAAGGAAAGTGCTCTGATACCACTTGTTAAGAACATGAATAGATCTACAAATATAATCATCACAAATAATAAATACACAATAGATCCACAGAGCAAGATAGAAGAAACCACACTTTATTATTACCAAACCTTTGAGGTAGGGCAATCGTACAATGGATCCTATTATGGAAGGGATCATTTCCTGTTCACTTGCCTCTTCGAGAGGGCATCCTGCGATTGAGCTACTGCTCCAAATACAATATTTCTCTTCATATCTTATTACATTACTTGAACCCCTTTATATA
>SNQJ01S0080539.1:51733-67388 GCA_010110895.2 Picea sitchensis | reverse complement strand
TATGGAGCTCGTGAGAATTTGTTCTTATCTTAGCAATGCTTATTTTTTTCTTTACACTTGGCAAAACAGATAGATAATTTTGATCTTGCGAAAGTGATATGCCATTAAAAAAGTAATAAGACTAATCATACAATTATAATTATACATGTGTATTTAAAAAAAAGATAAGACTAATCATGTTATATGATTACTATTAATTATATTGTCGCAAATAAATTGTATTTGTATAATTATCTTGGATTGACATTTAAATTTTAACCTCTTTTTTTTTAGTAACTACTTACAATTATGATTATATGTATATAGTGAAGTTGATCAATTGTTATGGACTGTATGTTGAAAGAGTGGATTTTTGGGAGGGTATATAAAGGACTGGGATCTTAAATGAGGAAAATTTAATTTTGGGGGGAGACCTTAATTTTACCATCTCTAGTAGGGAAGTTTGGGGTGTTTCTGCGAGAGTGGACCCATTACAACATTATTTCATTCTTTTGGTACAAACTAGAGGTTTAGTGGATGTTGAGCCAGTAAAATTTTTTCCGACTTGGAAGACTGGAAGGAAAGGCCAAGATTACATTGCAAAAAGGTTGGATCAGTTTTTGATATCTGAGAAGCTTGTCTCTTCAGGAATCAGATATAGATCATGGATTTTCAACGACAATATCTCGGATCACATGCTAGTACTGCTACAGTTGGAATTTAGGAGTGATATAGTTCGCTACCCATTTAAATTTAATGCAGTCTAGCTAGAGGAACTAGACTTTGTTAGTTTAGTTAGAAACAATTGGGCGGATTTGTTGGGGTTAGAGGTCTTGAAACCTATGGAATCATTGGTAAAGAAGCTAAAAAGGCTTAAGAGCTTGGTAACCGTTTGGGAGAGAAAGAAAAAGGAAGAAGGTAAGAAAGAGTTGAAACAGTTAGAATCAGAATTGGATAAATTATATTTAGATTTTCCTGGAGGGTTTGTGGAGGAAAATGATAAGTTATCGGTTCTGGAAAAAGAGCAGAGGAAAATGACACTTTTAAACCAAGAGGAGGAGACTTGGAGACAGAAAAGTAGGATAAACTGGCTGGCTGCAAGTGACAGAAATACAAAAAAATTCCATGCTTTTGCAAACTCAAGGAAACATATTAACACCATTTGGGATATTACTAAAGAAGACGAAACCACTATATCAAGCAACACTAATATTCAAAAGGAAGTTGTTGACTTTTTCCAGAAGATGTTTAAAGAACAAGGAAACCTGGCTATCACAGATCAACTTGCAGTAATAAAGAACTATCTGAGGATGTTTTCTGTGGAAAAGGGAAATAGGTTAGTTGAACCTGTTACCTTAGCTAAATTTTTAACAACTCTAAAAGGCCTTAAGTGCTCAAAAATCCCTAGGCCGGATGGTTGGACTGTTGAGTTTTTCATGGATTTCTTCGATCTAGTGGGAAATGCTTTACTGGAGGTAGTGGAAGAGTCGAGAAGGGTAGGCAAAGTACTGGGAGCTTTAAATGCTACTTTCATTGCTTTAATCCCTAACATTGACAAAACTTATTCATTTGGAGGATTTAGGCCTATAGCTTTGTGCAACCTGGTTTACAAGCTCATAAAAAAATAATTTCTACCAGAATAAAAACATCACTGCCAACTGGTATTTCAAAAGAACAATTTGGGTTTTTAGATGGTAGATAAATTATTGATGCTATAGGAGTGGTACAGGAAGTACTTCATAGCATAAAAGTGAAGAATCTAAAATCTTTGGTACTAAAACTGGATCTAGTCAAATCTTTTGATAGGGTGGATTGGGGCTTCCTTAGACTTGTTTTACTATAGGTTGGCTTAAGTTTAGAAGTAACTGATTGGATAATGGGGTGTGTAACTACAACAAAATTTGTTGTACTAATCAATCAGAAAATCCCATGTTTTTTTAAATCTTCAAGAGGCCTAAGGCAAGGATGCCCCTTATCTCCTTCACTTTCTCTCCTTGTTATTGAAGGACCGAGCATAATTATATAGGAGAGGATACAAAATCATAAAATTGAAGGAATTATTGTGGCAAGAGGGTTAAATATTACACACTTAATGTTTGTAGATGATGTAATTTTGTTTGGGATTGGATGCATTGATGAATGGAAAGAATACAAAGAGGTTTTGGATTTATTTTGCAAAGCTACAAGGATGGAATTTAGCACCCAAAAATCCAATTTTTTAGAAGCAGGATGGGAATATGCAGAGCTTAATTTGTTGAAGGAAATATTGCCTTTTGATGTTAAACCTCTAGATTTAGGTTTTACGTATCTTGGGTTTTTCATCAAACCAAATTGTTATAATAGAGTGGATTGGATTTGGCTTGAGAAAAAAATTGAAAAGAGAATTATGAGTTGGAATCACAAGTGGCTTACCCTTGGCGGTAGAGTCATACTTGTAAAAGAAGTACTTGAAAGCATTTCGGTGTATTGGTTGTCATTGGAAAAAATTCCCAAAAGTGCACTGAACAATGTTAGAAGAAGGATGTTCAGATTTCTATGGTCTGGTACAAAAGCAAAGGAAGGTATGCATATCACAAACTGGAAAAATATTGCAAAACCCAAAAAAGATGGCGGTTGGGGAATAAAAAATATTTTTACCTGTGGAAAAGATTTAGCGGTGGAAATCCTATGGAGATGCCTAATGCTTCCTGGGCTTTTTCTTGAGTTGATAACGCAAAAATATATTAAAAGGAAAACTATTGAGAAGTGGTTCAGGCAAGGGAGAAAAAACTGGAACGGATCTTCAAATTTCTAGAGAGCACTCACCTCCTCAGTTAACATAATCTCAGATTGGTTAGTATGGAAACCTCAAAGTGGGAGAGACATTAGAATAGGGGCTGATCCTTTGGTCGGATCCCACTCTTTTTATAAGTTACCTGAGAATCTTATATTGTTGTTAAAAGAACAAGGGATTACCAGTCTTGTGCATGCAGAGATATTCACATAGGAAGGTAATACCTTTACAAAGTGGAAAACTGCTGAAAGTTTAGGCCTGGTAGGAGCTCAAAAAGATGACTGGAAAATTTATACTAAAGGGATGGTAAGTGATGGAATTGTATTACATGAATAAAAAGACAGGTTATTGTGGTTGTGGGACACTAAACAAGGTCAAGTAAAATCTTAACTAGCATATGAAGTTCAACTGCTGGTGGACAGGGGAGTAGAGACAAAATTATGGTACTCTGTGATATGGAAGTGGAAACTACCAATGAAGGTAAAACTGTTTGTCTAGCTTATGATGAAACACAAAATTCTTACCTGGGATAACTTGAAAAAAAAGGGGTTTCAGGGTCCTAGCATCTGTGTGCTTTGTAAGGAAAGTGAAGAAATTGTCTTACATTTGTTTGGGGATTGTAATTTCATAAAAAAATATCTGGCAGACTATCTCTAAGGAACTAAAGCTGGTCAATTCTTGGCAAGGAGAACATTTTGAAAACAGTCTCCTTAATTGGACTAAGAAGAAGGAAAACTGGAATGAAATCCCATGTTTTATTAGTTGGGAGGTTTGGAAACATAGGAATAGGATGATTTTTGAAGATCAACAAAAAAACCATAGTAGAGTTTGTAACATCATTATACATGATTTGGGGGAAAATAAAATTACACAGGATACTCTACCATATAGGATTCACAGACCACCAAATATTGACTGGGTGGGAGCAGCTAGTTTCTTCGACGGGGAATCACAGGAAAGAGGATAATTCCACGGGGTTGGATCCTTTCTTAAATGTCAAAAAATGGGTTCATATAAACTAAAAATGAGTTGTGGAAAAGGAACAAACACTAAAGGGGAATTAATGGCACTTTGGATAATATTATATTTTTCTTATCTTAAACAGATTCCAATAATACTATTGATGGGTGATTCAAAGGTCATTATCGAATGGTATACTAATGTTAATAATCTACAGGTGATATCTTTGCAGACTTGGATGACAAAGATTAGAGCTTTGAGCAGTCATTTCCAGCAAATCAAAGCTCAACATATTTATATATAACATATAACCAGATTGTTGATCAAATATCAAAGGAAGCATTGGTTATGTATGAAGGTGGTTTTTATTTCTCATAGGTTTCAGATGGACAAAAAGGAAATTTTGAAAGAATAGATATCAACATATAGAATAATTTTTTGTTTTGGGAATTTTGTAATTGCAGTCAAAAGAAGACCATATTTATTAGTATTTTCTAAATATAGATATGTATACAGTGGTGACTTCATGACCACTGATGGATAGGAGTCAAAAATAGAAAAGATGTTTGAAGCATGGTCTCATTTTGTATGAACTGAAAAAATACAGTTTTTATATTTTACTGATATAAGTGTTTTTTCTTATTGAAAAAAATGTGTATAATTATACATATCTTGTTTCCATTTAGAAAATTATAATTTTAACTTTTTTATTTGTGTTCTACTCATTATCTAGATTGTTGAAGTATTTAAAAATATTCATTGTCATACATCCTGAGTGAGCCTAATGTTTAAGAACATGTGTTTCCTCCTAAGAGGTCAGAGGTTCAAATCCAGAGGGGGGTAGGGTATGTATACCTTCGTAGACTTTACCAGTCAAATCATTGGGCGGAGGGGGTCTCATACACCTGTGTCAATCACAATATTGAATCATTGTAATGATACATATAAATACAACAAAGTTTCTCTCACGATATAAAAACTACCTTGATCTCTCAATCTATTAGTGGAGAAAATATCTCTGCCACACACTAATCTAGGACTCTTAGTTGGAGAGAATCTCTCTCATAACCAACTATCCAACAACCTCATCAAACCACTCATATAGAGTTTTTTCTCTACCTCACAAACATAACCTTGTCACACATGATTAAGAAAAGTAGGAGTTACATATTCCAACACTCTCCCTTAACGAGTACTTTTCTTAATCTCCATTAGCTAAGGTCTTAATTAACACCTTCTCTTTTGCAACACATGCTCCACTATGAATTGAAGAACCTATTGATCTGCAAATTCTATCTCTTGTCCAACCTAGCTTTCATCTCGTACCTCAATCATACATACATCACCAAACTGTCAATTTCCATATAAAGGAAAAACCATCCATCGGAATACATGGGTCATCAGTCGTTGTAACCGTCAATCTAATAGGATGTCCTTCATGTACATGGTTCATTGTTGATGAACCTCCCTGAACTTCACCTCCCAGATTCTAAAACCAATAAAATGGTCCACCCCTAGTGTTAAATAACTCCATCGTAGAGGCTACTAGACTATACCAATAGGTTATCCAAATCATTAGGGATACGTGACAAAGGGTTAAGCATGTCTATTTAGGGATTACAATGATATTCCCTTTACATGTTACATAGATATAGGTACGTAAATTACATACTCCGGTCATGCCAGGTACACACTCAAACGTTTCAAGGACCACTACATAGAACATAACATGACATCATAGACTTGCTACAAATACAATGTGTGACTCACATTAACATATTCAACACACCACTAAAACATTTATGTTCATTTGTTTGTCATCTTTTTTCGCTACTGTCATCTTCATTGTTGTCTCAACACTATCACTAACTTCCCTTCAACCAAACTTTCTTCACTATGAGCTTCATCTTTGAACTTGCTCGCTCATTCCTTTTGTACCTACAAACAACTGATCATTGATGTCCATATAAAAAAATCCATCTACCGAGATACATGGGTACCATCCATCGTACTCGTTAGTTCTCTAGGAATCCTTTTCACCTACATGGTTCATTTTCTTTGATTCTACATCAATCTAGTTTACAAGTATATATGCCACCCTCGTACCTACCTAGTGGTCAATTCCACAACTTGATACCACATCCTCTCTATCCATAAGAGGGATACACGCTACATGATTGCATGTGTTACCAAACTAATAGATGTCGGCTTGAATCAACAAGGATGAAAAACATCATGCACTATTGTGCTACCTATATGCTAGAATAATAGGTCTTACAACAACCTAGGGAAATCAACTTTCCTATGGTTAAGCTTACAATTTGGACCAAAACTCTGGGGTGTCAGGTACAACCGATCATGCACCCCCTACATCACATATGCATCATTAATTCAGGTACAACAAGCATCCAAAAATGATTTATATGCCAAATATACTAACTCATTACAACACTAAGATCATTCTCATCTCATTACCATCACTTTTGCTTCATATTCTCTTCAACTGACCTGCACTAGAATTTTATCTTCCACGATGAAGCATCTATGGTCTTCATTCTCCTTTGAAGTCATTCACATACTTCACATCCCCATATTTATTTCATTGATTGTATTGGATCTCCATGTTTCACCCCACTTGTCATTTGTTAGAGTACAACTAATTCTAACAAAACAACTATACCAATACTCAATTAACTAGTTTCAATAAGATTCAATACGTTCGTCGAAGATTCCAANATTTATTTCATTGATTGTATTGGATCTCCATGTTTCACCCCACTTGTCATTTGTTAGAGTACAACTAATTCTAACAAAACAACTATACCAATACTCAATTAACTAGTTTCAATAAGATTCAATACGTTCGTCGAAGATTCCAAAACATAAAAAAAAATAAGTTCTCACATTACTATCGTCGAAGATTCCAAAACATAAAAAAACAAAAAAGTTCTCACATTACTATAGCATCAGAGGTATCATTTTTCCCACATATTATTGTAGCTATCAATAGGTTTTCCATCACCTATGAAGCAAAAAAATATATAGGCATGTGAAACCTCACCAACATAAACCAGTGGTAACCTCTTGCCACACCAATTTTTTCCTTGATAGACAAAACTATAGAGTTTGTATTATGGGATAAGGGTGGATTGGCTCCTAGATTGCCAAAGATCTTATGCTTAAGGAATCTATGTGAACTCCATGTTCAGAGGTTCAATGAACGAGAACAAAACTTGCCGTCATAGTTTAAGCATTCTATGAAATGATTCTTTTCTGATGATCTTTTTGGGAACATTTGTCCGAAATCCGGTAAGAAATTGTTAGATCCATAGATTTGAGTGATTATTTACGTATAATCGGAGTTCCCCAGGGGTTTTTCAGCATGCTGTATCCATTTCTACATTTAAAATTGAATTTTAAATAAATAAAAATAATGATTTCATACATATTTATGTCGTCGAATTCTGGTGAAAAAAAATCCATTTCGTAGAATAGTTAGACAACACCTATTATGTCCTTCCTGTCGGAAGCCAAATAGAGAACATCAATGATCCGGGAAGCTTCAATTTAGTTGGTCATGTTTTTAACTTCGTGGTTCACATGGCTCAAACAAACAAAAGGATTTTCCTAGCCTAGTTCTAATTTTCCAGAGAAACACATGAGAAACTCCATTGAAACCACAACACATAGCCCACTAATCTTCCATTTACTTTATCCTTGCATGATGCATATCGCCTATTACACTAGTCAAGGTGCAACATCTCTGACAAGGTCATGATAGTCTTCACAGGGATCATAGTGCACCAACATCTCTGGAAAACAATCCACAACAATTGCCTCTCCAGGATTCGAACTTCAAATCCCTCTAGAATCACTTACTCGCCTCTACGTTAGATCCTGACGCTACCACAAGTAACACCCATGGGTTCTACCACTCTCCTGGATCCAACTCAAATCTTCATTCCATTGAGGCTAGATAAGGTGCATTCTTTTCCATTTTGAAATTACAATGCCTCTTTAAATGAAAACAAATCACTAAATGTCAATTGATTCAAGTCCACCATTAAATTCATAATTCCCTCTCCGTTCTTGTGGAAATCAAGCGATGATGAGAAAACCGCCTCCGTTGGAGACCACGACTGTCATTCATCCCAAATATGAACCCTCTATGCTCTCATCTCCTTCAACAATGATTTTTCTTTAGATGGAATGCATTTTGATTTCCTTATAAATTTGACACCTCATCTTCCTCTACCTGATGAGAAGTGCAAACAGCGAATCTTAATCACCACAAGCACTACCTGCATATTACCATCAACCTTCAAATAAATGGTGGACAAAATAAATACTTTCACACTACTACATACCTTGCAACAACTTACTCACAACCTACACACTATTCCTTTATGTTAGGAAATGAAAGACACTTCCACACTAATCTTAGAAAAAGAGAAAAAGAATTTAATCAAGAACACAAATGACACAAGAAATCACACAGTACATTGAGATTTTACCCTGGAAACCCTTAACCGGGAAAACCAACATTCCTTTGAGCATTCTTCTCTCTGGTTGTATTATTCATTCAAAATAAAAGGTTACATGTCTAACCTTGGTCCACACCTACGACATAATCGACATCATACCCTCTTGCATAGGCAAGAACAACCCCGTAGCCAATTCGGCTTACATGTGCATGACCGACAACATACACTTACACATGCATTAACCTGCATAAGTGCATTACAACATTAACAAAAACAACCTTTACGAACTTACAACACACCTCTTTATAGGATTTACAACAAGAAAAACCCTAAATATTTCTGCCCAAAAATGGTTACATATCCATGGATATCATTGGTTACAAATCCCACAAATCCCAGGATTATGTTATAGTCGACTCCAAGTCGTGTTTACCAGTCGACTACTAGTCAGCCTCCATCTGGTCTCTAGTCGGTTGTCTCATGCCCGCACTTCGACCACTTGTCATTTGACTTGTTTTTGATATCTTCGACTTCGACTTTACCCAGTCGCCTCCCTCGACCTGTTGTCAATCCACCTCGATTTCGAATATCAGTCAATTCACCTCAACTAGACTTTCACTACAAAGAATAAAACAACCCAACATTATCTCACTTGTTGTTTTCTTTGCTGAAACATGAGATTCCTGAACTTTTGTTCATAGACCCAAGGTAGCAATGCCCATTGCCTCTCTACACCAAGAGAACTTCACAACACTCACAGACTTGGTCAACGAGTCTACTATGTTTTCCAATGTGTCTACTTTCTCCAATATCACCTTGTTACTTTCCACCATGCCTCTTACGAAATGGTATTATACATCAATGTGCTTATTCTTTGAATAATAAGCAGGGTTCTTTTCCAGAAATATTGCACTTTGACTGTCACAACTTACCTTCATAATTCTCTGCTCAAAGCCGATTCCTGAACAAAACCTTTAAATCCATACCACTTTTTTTCTTCAATGAGTGGTCATCGTGTATTCAACTTCTGTTATTGACAGGGCTACGACCACATGTCACTTACTCATCCAACTTATTGCTCCACCGAACATCTTGAATACATATCCACTGGTTGACATATGTCGATCCAAATCTCTAGCCTAGTCGGCATCGACAAAGACATGTACATCTACTTTACCATTGTCACCTCCAGGTTTTCCTTAGTAGCATATAGCATAGTCCTTCATGCCACAAAAATACCTGAACACTCTCTTGACAGTTATCCAGTGCTCCTTTCCAAGTGTCAACATGTACCTGCTCAACACTCCCACTGCATGGGCAATGTCTGGTCGAATATAGACCATCACATACATTAGAATCCCAACAACACTTGCATAGGGAACACATGCCATGTCCTCTATTTCTTCTTGTGTCTTTGGACATTGTTCAACAATAAGCCTTGCTCCCATTGGAATTGGAACCTTCACTAGTTTGCAATCTTGCATGTTGAATTGTTTCAGAACTGTTTCAATATACTTCATCTGATTCAACCAGATATTTGTAGCGGCTCGATCTCTCTTAATCCCCATTCCCATAATGAAGTTAGACGTATCGATATCCTTCATGTCGAACAAGTTGGAGGATAGCTGGTTCTTCACCTCCTTTATTGCGTCCATGTTGTTTCCAATCAACAACATGTCATCGACATAAAAAGCTACATATATGAAACACCCACCTTCTTCCTTGGAATATATGCAATGATCATCTTTGCTTCTCACAAATCTCAAACTAAGGGTGTTTGTGTCAAACTTTTGGTACCACATCCTTGGCGATTGATTTAGACCATAAAGGGATCTTTTGAGTTTTCACACTAACTCTTTCTTACCCTTTACTACAAATCCTTCAGGTTGTTTCATTTAGATTTATTATTCTAGGTCCCCGGGTAGGAACATTGTCTTCACATCCATCTGTTCTATCTCCAAATCGAATGTTGCAACCAGAGACATCAGTACTCTAATGAAAGTTATTTTTTCAATAGGGTAAAAAATATCACCGAAGTTGAATCCCTCGACTTGGGAATATCCTTTCACTACCAGTTGATATTTGAACTTCTCGACTTGTCCCTCAACATTCATATTCTTCTTGAAAATCCTCTTGCTACCAACATGCTTCCTTCCACTAGGTAGCTTGACTAAATTCCATGTCTCATTTTTGTACAAGGATTCCATCTCTTTGACCATGGCATCCTTCCAGAGTTTACCCTCTGTCGAGTCGACTGCCTCACCGAATGACTTGGGATCATCATCGATGGCAATTAACATGAAAGTGGAACGAAATTCAGGTGGGCTATACATTTTGACTGGTTTTCTTTCTTTTTCTGACCTCCTTATCACTAGAGTCAATTGTTCCACCTCTTCCTCATATTCAATCGACTCATCTAAATCATTTTATTTGTTCCTTAGTTCAAACCACACTGTATCAAGATTGTTCTCGGTTTGAACAAATTCCTCAGGCTCATACATACCTCCAAATTCTCTGAATACCACATCTCAACTATAAATTATTCTCCTCGATGCATGATCCCAGAGCTTATATCCTTTCATCCCTTCTTTGTAACCAATGAAAATTCATTTGACTGCCTTCTTGTCTAGCTTGCTCCTCTTTTCCTTGGGAACATGCACAAATGCATCGCATCCAAACACTTTGAGATGTGCCACCGAAGGCTTATTACCTAATCAAACCTCATTTGTAGTCGTGTCGAATAGCGTCGATGAAGGAGACATATTCACCAGATATCTTGCAGTCTCAACTACCTTCACCTAGAATTCTTGTGCGAGCCGAGCACCAATGAGCATGTTGCTTGCCTTATCCATCAATGTTTTTTTGATTCTCTCGGAAACACCATTTTTTGTGGGGTATATGGTGTGGTATTTTTGCGTGCTATTCCACGCCTCTTACATAACTGATTAAATTCCTTTCCATAGAATTCACCACCATTGTCAATCCTCAACACTTTAATCCTCTTCTCTTTTTGGTTTTCCACAAGAGCTTTAAACTCCTTAAATCTCTCGAAAACATCTAATTTCTTCCTTAGGAAATATATCCATGTCTTCTTGGAAAAATCATCTATGAAGGAGACATAATACATGGATCCACCAAGTGAAGGCATTGTAACGGGGCCAAACACATCACTATGCACCAGTTCTAGAATCCCATTTTCCCTTGTCACTTGAGATGGGAACCTCACCCGACTTTATTTTCCAAATATGTAATGTTCACAAAATTCAACTTCTAAACCACATTAAGAAAAACCTTCGACCATACCTTTGCTTTGCATAGCTCGAAGCCATTTTTCTCCAATGTGTCCCATCCTCTCATGCCATAACCTAGTCGGGTCAATCTCATCATGTCTTGTTGAGTCGGTTGAACCAACTTGGCTCGAGTCGAGTTGATTTCTGTCAACATCGAGTTGGGTCGAGTTGCAGTTGAGTCAATTTTAGGAGCAACGATGTTGTTTCAATAATTTGTATAGGGTACCAATCCGAACTTCTCTCATTAAGACCATCGCACCTCTGACCATATTGCATGAATCCTTCTGAAACAGAGTATCCACACCTGCATCACTCATCTTGCTGACATATATCAGGCTTCTTTCCAAACTTAGAATGTGTAGCACACCTGGGAGGGTTCTTTTCCTCCCATCCTGTAGTGTCAGTCAGACTCTTCCCCGCCCAACAATTTTGGTTGTCGATTCATCCCCCATGAACATATCACCCCCATCATATCGTTCATATTCACATAACCATTCTTTATGTGGGGTCATATGATAGGATTCTCCTGAATTGATCAACCAAGCATCTTGATCCAACTGTGTATTGGTTGATGCCAGATACACATCACCTCCCTTGTCCGAGGTCATCTTTCTCTCAGTCGATTGCTTCTCATCGAATCCAACACTGACTTATGTTTTCTTTGATGTATAGTCTTTTTTATAATGCCCAACTTTACCACATTTCCATCATCTTCACATCGATTGATTTAGATCTACCCTTCAACTTGAAATTTCTACCGGAGAATATGCCTTTATCTCAGTTTATTGGCTGACCTCTCACAACCAGAGCATCTTTGTTCGATTCTTCCATGTTCTTCCTTCTCATTTCTTCCGACAACAAAGAAGCAACCACATCCTCTAGTGATAGTGTGGTTGTATTACTCCCAATAGCCATGATTAATCTATTCTAAGAGTCTGGAAAGGAACATAATAGGTTGATACACTTATCCTCATCAGTCATATTTATATCCAGAGATGATAACTGGCTTAACATGGTGTTAAACACATTTAAATGCTCAGTCACTGAACTTCCATCACTCATCCTCATAATATACAGTTTATTTATGAGAAATATATTATTTACCAGATATTTCGACTGGTATAAGCTTCCCAACTTGTCCCACAGTTTCTTGGCAGAATCTTCACCCGAGACATTCAACAATACCGATTCTGCAAGAAAAAGACGAATCATACTTCTTGCTCTTCTTTTGAGTTTCTCCCATTCTTCCATACATTCCTGTCAGATGGGTACCTGGAAAGACCGTTGTCCATTGTTCTCGATCTACAAGAAGATCTTCTATTTTAAGCTTCCAAAGCTCAAAATTCTGGCCATTGAATATTTATATCTTTATTCTGGAACTACTTTCCATTCTTTACCACAATATTTAACACAATTGATGACTTACGACTCTTATTGTACCTAGGGTTTAGTTCTCATATTCAAGATTTTCAAATCCATATATGATATACTCGCCAAAGCATAACATTGCTATGATAACTCACTTGTCGGGGCATAACTAAGCTCTGATACCACATGTTAAGAAATAAAAGACACTTCCACACTAATACTAGCATAAGAGAAGAATAATTTAATCAAGAATGCAAATGACACAAGAAAACACAGTACACCTTTATTTTACCCTGGAAACCCTTAACTGGGAAAACCAACATTCCTTTGAGCATTCTACTCTATTGTTGTCTTATTAATTCATAATAAAAGGTTACATGTTTAACCTTGGTCCACAACCAAGATACAATCGACATCATACCCTCTTGCACAGGCAAGAACAAAACTGTAGCCAATTTGGCTTACATATGCATGAACAACAACCTACACTTACACATGCATTAACTTGCATAAGTGCATTACATAATTAACAACATAATCCTTTACATCCTTACAACATGCCTCTTTATATGCTTTACAACAAGAAAACCCCTAAATATTGGTGCCCAAAAAATGGCTATAGATCCATGCATATCATTGGCTACAAATCCTGTGATTCTATTACAGTTGACTCCAAGTCGAGTTTACTATTCGACTAATAGTCATCCTCCATTAGGTCTCTAGTCAGTCGTCTCACGCCCGCACTTCGACTTCTTGTCGATTGACTTGTTGTTGATATCTTCGACTTCGATTTTAACTGGTCAACTCCCTTAAACTTTGACTTAATGTTGATCTACCTCGACTTCGACCTGCTGTCGATCTACCTCGACTTCGACCATCAGTCGGTTCACCTCGACTAGAATTTCACTGCAAATATTATAACAACCCAACACTCTACTCTCCATGTTGAAACATATCTTAAATTTTTATCCTTAAGGCCCAGATTTTTATTTTTTGTGTTTTTCGGGTTTCAGTTTTCTTAAAACAAGAGTTTCGTCATTTCTAAATTCACGATACCTTTTTATTAATTGTTTTTTGGATAATGAACGGAAAAAGGTTTACAAAAAAAATATAAAATTTCCGACGCTTTTTTTTGAAAATTATTTAAAACATGTTGAAATTTAAATTTACGATTTTTAAAATTAAACTTTAAAGAATTTTCGGGATTTGGGGTTTCCTGCAAACAATTTTTTGATGCAGATCGAATCACGAAACTCCGATCCCCAATTTCCCAAAACATTGGAATCTTAATTTAAAAACGAATTAATTTAGTCTCTTCTAAGAAAGGTTACGGGTTAAAATAATTATGTCGCGATTTTGGGATTCGCGGTTCTGTGAGAGCACGTCTCCTGTCATCATGTTTCCCGAAATCTCGATTTTCGAAACCCCGATCCATAAGTCATGTTAAATTAAACTATTTCTGTTTTGGCCTTAATTGTGATTTTTTAGTTAATTAAGATAAGTTAAGTCCTATTTAAAAAAAAAAAAAAAACAAGCCATCGCGATTTCCCAATTTCGGAGATTGGATTTTATTAATAACACACGTCTCCTGTCAACATGTAAAATCCCGATTTCCGAAATCCTGAAAAAAAAGTTTAATCTCAATGAATTAATGTGCTAAAAACATTTAAATCTTAATTAAAGCATCGTGATTTCGCGATTTCGCATTTTTGGAAATCGTTTTTTCATCGACTACATACCTCTTGACATCAGGATTTCCGAAACCCCGAAAAGCGAAGTTTTCAGCTTTAAATTATGATTAACATTAATTAACCTTTTCTTAAAAAGAAGATTAATGGTAATCATTCTTAGGTGTTCATTTATGTTTTGCTTACCAATTAAGTAGGTTTCTCGTTTTCTTCAAAACTCGAAGGTAATTAAATATGGACATTAAAAGCATATCTCGATAAAATATCTTCCACATTAAGAGCTTTAAATTCGTGACAGTTGTGCAAATCTCATCTTTTTTTAAATATATTCAAAATAAACATTCGAATGTCTGTGTTTTCATTCTAAGCTGAGCTCATTCATCCATTTTCTGTGACAGGTTTTCAATTAAACGCAGAAGTCATGGCACCTAGAAAAGCACCAAAGAAGAATGGAGATGCACAGGAAGGAGATATTATCTCTGATACCACTCCACATGCTATAGATTCTATTAAAGCTTGGACTCAAATCTCAGATTTGTTGGAATATGAATTAGAGAATGCTCATCCTGACTCTAAAAATCATTTTCGGGACACAGCTGAGTCAGAGCTTCATAAGATCGTTGCGCGTCCGAGGCTTGTGGCATACACTGATATGATCAGCTAGGCTCTGGATAAGGTAGATATCCCAACAAGGAGCATTCTAAATGAGCAAGGAGCTATTGTCGGCTCATTCAGACTAGAGCACATTCAAGTAATGTATAAACTCTCGCCGAATCATAAACATACTTTTAATGTTGAAGTTTTAGCTGAGTTTCAGAGAAAAGAATGTATTGAGGCAGACCAGACATATCCTGATATGATTAGAGGATGGGTGAGGTCTGAAGCAAAGTTTAGGGCTGATGCTCATGGGATTTACGCTACAGCCTCTTTAAATGAATACATGGTTTATATAGCCATTATGTTATGCAGACTTTTCGGGAGAAAAGATCCCTGTCATTTTCATGTAGACTGGGTGCCCTTTTTAGAGGAAACTTCAGAAGGAAATGGTTTTAACTGGCATAATATTTTGTCGGATAACCTAACACAAGAAATTTTAAACTACAAAGTAGCCAA
>SNQJ01S0080539.1:9274-19997 GCA_010110895.2 Picea sitchensis | reverse complement strand
ATCGGCTAACGGAGCCGCTAAACCCGTCAGGGTGGTTCATTCCAAACGGCTTGGGTTATTAGACAACCCCGGACCGGTTCCACTCTCTCAGTTGACGGACGGTCAATTTCGCTCGTCAACACAGTGTGAATGTTACATGGCGACAATGACCTTCGCCATGTATGCAAGATGGGAGTCGTAGGGTTTGTAGGGGAAACCCACGCTGATTCCCTCGATTCATCATTAATTTTCAATAATCTTTTGGTTTGGATTCAATTGGTGGCAGGGACATGTAAAGAGGTTGCGCTATCGCTGCTTCATGTTTTTGAGATACTTTAATGAAAATTGTGTTTGGTGCTTTGTGGTGATGTAGGAAGTCACATTCATACAAGCTTTCAATAGGTTTAAGAGGGGAGAACTGTTGTGGTAGAAAAATGGAAGTGTTTGACTATTGAAGTAGGCAAAATGTATGCAAGTGTAGCTGGAAAATAGATGACAGTTAGGACAATACAAACAATGATCATGCTAAATTGAGGCATCCTTGTAAAGGCTATCCAAAAAACTATGTTCAGTTGCTTGAGAAAGTACTGGAAAATAATTGAAAAAGTTCAAGTTTGAAGTTGCAATTTAAGTATGCATCCTACATAAGTAGCTTTGAGGTAAAGTGGTGATAAATTATGGTTTGTGGGAACTGAGCTTCTTTGAAGGGTGACAGGGTTGAATAAGTTGCAGTGCTAATTGTCTAGAGGTAATAGGCCCATATCATTTATAATATATATACAATATAAGAGTTGTTGGATTTAGTGAAAAGCATTTGAAGGTGGATATGGTGGAAACTGCTAGCGATAGTATGATTAATGACAATTGTTCTTCAGTTTCAACTAGGAATAAGGTCCCCACAATGTGTTGTGATGAAAAGGTATTTCACATTAAAACACTTGAGACTAGTTCCTTGAGAAATTCAGTACTGCTAGAGGAATCCATGAGCACTGGAGTTGAAGAGAGTGGTTTTGATAGGCTTCCCAATCATCTTCTGATTGAAGTGTTTGTGAGGTTTCCTACCTCCAATTGGGCTGCTGCATCATGCATCCAGAAGCATTGTGCTGATTTATTTCGGGGTGAATCCTTGTGGCAAGTTGCACTCGGTAAGAGATGGCCTTCAGTGGATAGGAAAAAGCGATGGCCAGGACCCATTGGACGAGGTTCAAGCAAACGATGATATTTTATTTTTACCTCATTTTCTATGCACATTCAAATTGAGTATTGTTTAAAATATTTATGTCCCTGTTTTTCTATTACTGTCAAGCTTATAAAATTTCATTGCATTATTGTATTCATCTTTTGAAAAACTCTGGCCTTTAGTAATTGATGTAGTATGAAATGTGTAGTAAGGCTACATAAATAAGAGATACAATCATGCATTGTAGGCATTTAAATTCAAAGTTTTCAGAGAGGAAATATAGAGAGAGGGTATTTTAACTGGCTAGCCGTTATACGTGTCCAGAGTCTAGACTCTATATGCTACTGTGGTTATTTTTCCATTTTTTGTAAGTCCATTTCATTCTTTGTATATATACCTATGCATTAACACCGATAGATGTGGGCTAGAAGGGAAGAACAAATTGCATATCTGTCGTAATTAATCCTATGCATCCTGGATATTTAGTCACAGAAGTTCATATCTCAGTCTGCAGAGGGAGGAGAGCCACACATTCATGTTTTTAGTCCATGTTTCCCCTTTATTGTCTGAAAAGTGCATCTTTCTAGTACTCTAGAGTTTACGATAGAATAGAAAAATTGACAAGTTGATTTATAGGCAGCCGATGATTAGGCCTGAAGCCCTGGCTTAAGATTGATATACGAACATTTTTATCTCATTACACTTATTGTAGTTGTCTTAGCCTACTTTTGAGGTTTTTTTTTCTACCCCAAACCAACTTATCTTACTACAGTGTTATCTGGACTCTTATATTAGATGCAAAAGATTTATACCTCTATGGATGGGGTGCGTTGTTTGGATCTAGAGACAAAATAGAATATTATTAATATTAGCCTGTAGCGTGCATCTATAAAAATAAACTGTTGTTGTTTTAGAATGGTGAATATGCAGGCATTTAGGGATGATTTGTCAGAGGATTTTTCTAGCGTTTCCTTCTGCTCAAATAGACAATTTTAATGGCCTATATAGTAAATACAAAAGAGGTTTATGTTTATTTTATTGTAAGCTAAAGAATTTAGTAGTTTACCTGTTGAACTTTTTATTAATATGCGAAATTTTGATATGTTTTTTGGGTTTCTCAATTTTACATATCAGAAAAAATGGAATTCAATGATTGTCCTGCAATGGTATTAGGTATTATACTGATGTATCTACCATCTTCTACAGTAACTAAAGGAAAAGATTGAGAATTGTAGTATCATGATTGAAATCAGTTGATAATGTAGGGCATTCTTATGGTGTTTGAATTCAGCTCCTTAGACACTCTTGCACAATTCTCTCGTGAAAATATATTGACAACTGCATCTCCATTTCAGGAGATATACAACTTTGTATATTAGTAAGAATATATTTTCATTCAGTGGATTGGATGGGGACATCGATGAGCTTGTTGGTCATGTTTTTAAAGGAGCAGCTTGAGCTATTGGTTACACCATTGTCTTATGATTTACTTCACATAACTATAATTGGTACATATGCAACTATGTTATTCTTAACACATTTACATGTTTTAGTAACCTCGAATAATTTAATAAATTGCTTTTGTTGTTTTACGATAGTATTTAAATGCTCAAATATCTATTGTTATTAGATATTAAATGTTATTAACTTATTTAAAATAAATTAATACATATTAACGTGATTTGTAGGTTACTCTGTGAGGTGCATTGCTCCGTGAATCTTGGTTTTTTCTTTCGTTATTAGAAATAATAATCATGCTTCGTACAGTGCATTTAAACATAAGGTTTCTCTAAACAAGTAGTATGCAGATGGGTTGCTGCATACTACTTGTGGAAGCCCCAATTACGTGGCACCAGAGGTAACAACTTCTTCGGGAGTTTATACTACAAATCCAGAGTTAATCAGAGTTGCAATTGATAATTGGGTTGTTAAATGGTTGTCTGCAGCAGGTGATACGATGGTGACACTGTTGATCTTTGGTCTTGCGGTGTCATACTCTTTGTTCTTTTGATGGGCTGGTTGCCATTTGAAGATAGAAATCTTGCAGTAAGGTAATGGAACTACCCGATACAAAATCATGGCCACTGGTTTAAAATTTTTACTAGATTAGTCATAATCTCGCATTGAATTAACACAATGTCATGTACATATATTCAAAAGCGATTTCAAGTGTCCAAATTGGCTATCTGTTGGTGCTCGCAAATTGATCAAAAGAATACTAGATCCCAATCTGAAGACCGTAAGTGAAAACCTTCCATTAGAGGTTTGATTTAGCATTTGTTTGACTCCAAACTGTCAAGCCTTGGGGCGGGCTATATCCAGGTTACATTCTTGCTCACGTTTCTTTATCTTATGTTTAGATTCAGATTATTGGCATTATAAAATGGAAGTCTAAATTCCTTTTATATATATACACACACATTTCGCTTATCAAACTTTCATTGCATTGCGAGTACCCAGAGTAGTGGGTATTAAGCTTTAATTTTTTTGTAGACAGAGTTGCGGGATGGTATTAAAGACCATACATACCATAATAATTTTTAATCTCAATTTCAAGTTTCTATCGTATAAAAAAATAATTAATCTCAAAGACATTTTTTTGATGTTCTCCATCCTTATTAAATATGCAATGAAATGTATCTATGCTATTCAACATGTATTTCCCAACTAACTCGGCATCCTTATTAAATATGCAGTTAAATGTATCTATGCTGATTAAATGTATCTATGCTATTGAACATGTATTTCCCAACTAAATCGGCAGGGACCGAGTTGCCATGCAACCCTTGTTTAGAGTAGTGAAAGATACCATTATAATTACAATGCCAAAGTGATGTGACATAAAATAATAATAATAATAAGATTAATAATGTTATTATAATTATTATTACAAATAGAAATAAAAGTGTTATTAAAAAAATAATAATGTTAATTATTTTTTTGAATGAAATAATACTTCTTTGTGGTTTTGAAGGAGATATTTTATTTCTATGGTTTTGAATGGGAATAATACTTTGGAATTATATCTCTGCAGTGTTTACTTTTTTTTTAGGAGAATAATCTTTGTAGTTACTCTCGGTCTCTTAGTGAGAGGAACTTCTCTGTCGTTTTCATAACGCTCTATGCAATTTTGAATAATTTTTAGTTTTGACCTCCTCAACTATTTGAGCACTTGGGTCCATGTTCATAGATTAATTCTGACTTCTTCAAGCAGTGGTGGACATGTGAAATTAGGTGAATCACTTTTTACTTTGATTCAATTTTAATTTAAAATATATTTATAATCTAGAACATGTGAAAATTAAAGAGATTTAAATATATTTTATTTATTTATTTAAGTTTAATAAGTAAAATTTGATTTGAGAGATGATAATTAATATCATTATTATCAATTAAAAAAAATATTTTCCATTTTTTAAGTCAATCCAAAATAATAATTGTTACTTTTTTTTTTCTCTTCTTTTCAATATGATCACTCCACCACCTATTCCAAAAACTCAGCCTAACAGGGGGAGCCCCCCCAAAATCACCCTAGAGATCCTTTACAATTATATGGAATCATCAGGAAAAATGAGAGAAGAGAGAGATGCCAAAATCCAAATAGAGTTAGAATCATTAGAAAGAATGAGTGAAGAAAGAGACGTAAAACTCCAAATAGAGCTAGAGGCAATGCTTGATAAAGAAAAATAGACTCTTCAAAGATACCATTCAAACTCAAACATAGGATGGATTCTTAGGGTTCAAGAGTGAATTGCAGATAATTAAGGATATGATTCAAGAAATGGAAAAACATAAACAATTAACCCAAGAAGAAGAGGATGAAGAAAATCACAACTTGAGAGATAAGATTAAAGAGTTAGAAGAAAAACTAACCAACAATTTGACCCTCGGTAATTTGGACAACAAATTGGATATCAAACCCATCAAAGAAGAAATGAATAAACTAATCAAACTAGACCATGGGCGTAATAAAAGAGCCTTGAATCTCATAATGTTTTGTATAAAAGAACAACAAGAGGAGGATACACTAGCAATAGTAAAATAATAATTACATAATAAATCACGAATTGATACAACTTACCTAATAGAAGCAAAGAGGCTAGGAAAAATAATTGATCACAAAGATAGGTTGATCTGTGTCAAAGTAAGTTGTAATGAAAATAAATAAAGCATTCTCAGTAAATATTTGAGCTTAAAAGGGCCAGGAATATTTATAAATGAAGACCTCATTCCCGAAGACCAAGCTGAATTAAGAAAGGAAATTCAAAAGGTAAAAGAAACCGGGAGAGAAGGAAAATGTGCAATAATTAGAAATTGAAAAGATATTGTTAGGGATAGAGACCAGAAGGATAATAATAAATAAGAATTTGTGACACTCGGGATCCTTTTTTGAATTGTCGTGGTTTTCCATGGTGTAAAGGTCCTATGATAAGTTGGATCCCGAGTGATATTGATATTATTTGTCTAGTTGAAACTTGGGAGCATGAGGAGTCTAAGGTCCCTAACATAGAAGGATTTGTCTTGTGGTTGACATGGAACAAAAAGTCCCACTGTAGAGGGATAGGAGGCATAGCTTGTTATATTATAAAGAGCATTTCTCCTCACATTCAACTTCATAAGATCGACCCTCTCAATCAATACATTTGGATAGAAATTTCAAACACCAATGCTAAGAAGATGTATGTAACATGAAAGTTGTTCTTCACTGAGAAGTGAATATTTCTTAATATTAATATTTGATTGAGTATGATAAGAATGATGATTACACTACCCTTATGACGGTTGCTATATAGCATTGACTAGTCATGAGGTGAGGAGGTACGTGCCTCTTGATTTAATTAAAAGATATTAATTATTATTACAATTTTTTATATTTATTATTATTATCATTTTTATGTTTGTAACATTGCCACCCTCTTATAATTTTTCTTTGTCCTCAAAGCAATGGTAGGGATGGGTATTGTTGGAGGAATTGTTCAGACTCCCATGATGAATCTTCTTCTGGAAGGTTTTTCTATTTGATAAGATATTCCTTTATGGTTCTGGAATGTAACACCTTTTCCTTCGTGGCAAGAATACCTTTTGGTTCAAAAATATTTTTTCCTTTGTCAACGAATTCAGGGATTTCTGTTTGCACTGGTTGAGCTTGTCCAAGCATTTGTTTTAGACATGAAACGTGGAAGACATTGTGGATGTGACAATTGTCTGGAAACTCCAATATATAAGCTACTTGGCTAATTGTTTTGTTAATTTGAAAGGGTCCATAGAATTTTGGGGCTAATTTGTTCTTCCGTTGTTGCTTAAGGGATAATTGTTTGTAGGGTTGGAGTCATACAAACACCCAATCACCTTATTTGAATTCTATTTCTGACCTATGTTGGTCTGCTAGTTGTTTCATTCAATTATGAGCTGTTGCTAGGTTCTCTTTTAATATTTGTATGATTTTTTGTTCTTCCTCTAGCTTATTTATCACTGCTTGGACCTTAGTATTTATTAGTGCAAAGTCCTTCCATTTAGGTGGTTCGTAACCATATAAGGCTTGGAAGGGAGTCATTTTAGCAGATGTGTGATATGTAGAGTTATACCACCATTTGGATAAGTGTAACCATTGAGACCATTTATTTTTATTATTTGTCACAAAGCACCGTAGGTACGTTTCTAAGCATTTATTTACGATTTATGTTTGTCCATCTGTTTGTGGATGATAGGCGAAGCTCATATTAAGAGATATTCCTATTTTTTTGCAAAATTATTTCTAGAAATTTCCTTTAAATTTTGCATCCCTATCAGAGACAATTACCTTCGGAAACCCATGTAACTTATAAATGTTTTTGCAAAAAACATCTGCAATTTGTTTTGTTTAGTCGGCTTTTCTTACTGCCATGAAATGTGCATATTTGGTTAATCTATCAACCACGACAAATCTTTTATCCTTCCCCTAAAAAATGGGTATCCCTTCAATGAAATCCATTGAAATTTCTTCCCATTTTTGTTCAGGAATATGTAGGGGATGAAGTAATCCTGGAGTCATAACATTTTCATTTTTATTCCTTTGACAAATTTTACATTCGACAACAGATCTTTGAATCTCCTTATTCATTCCTTTGCAATATAATGATTGTCGTGCATTATAGTAGGTTTTGAAAAAACCCACATGTCCTGATGTTAGGGAGCTCTGTGACTCCCTTAAAACTTTCATTTTAAAATTTAAGGATGGAATTAGGTAGATTATGTTCTTGTACCATAAAATGTCATTTTTCCATTCAAATTTGGGGTTTTGGTCTAAATTGTTGATTATGGAATTAGATTCAGGATATTTGGCATACTCAACTCGAATCTCATCCAACCAATCTGGAATGACTACTGTTGTTGCATATGTGTTTACTTCCTCATCGTTTCATGATAGTGCATCAACAACTACATTGTCTTTCCCTTTTTTGTGTATTATTTCCATATCAAAGGTGGAAAGTTTCTCCATCCACTTTTGTTGTTCTGTGGACAATGTTTTTTGTCTTAGTAAGTATTGGAGACTATTGTGATCAGTATGTATCAAAAATTTTCTTCTCAAGAGATATTGTCGCCATTTAGCTAATGCATGCATAATAGCTAACTTTTCCTTATTCTAGCTAGATTTTAACTCTTCCTTTTTGTTGAGAATTTGACTTCCAAATGCTATTGGGTGGACATCTTGCATTAATATTGCTCCTATTCCAATTCCTGATGCATCACATTCTACTACAAAGGGTTTTGCAAAATCTGGTGTTGCTAATACAGGCGTAGACGACATAACCCTTTTTAATGTTTCAAAACATTCTTATGCATTCTTATCCCATTTGAAGGAATTTTTCTTTAATAGGTTTGGCAAGGGTGTTGTTAAATGAGCGTAGTTCTAGATAAATCTTTGATAATAACCTATTAATCCAAGGAATCCCCTTAATTTTGATATGTTCTTTGGTTTGGTCCATTCTATGATTTCCTTGATTTTTTCAGGGTCCACCTTGACTCCTTCTCGAGATATGACATGACCAAGGTATTCTACTTCTTCTTTACCAAAAGAACATTTTGATAGTTTTGCATAGAATCGATTTTTCTCTAAGAGAGAAAATACCTATTCTAAATGCTTCATATGCTCCTTCCAAGTTTTACTGTAAATAAGAATATCATCAAAGAAGACCAATACAAACTTCCTTAAGTAGGGGTGAAAAAGTTGATTCATAGTTGCTTGGAAGGTAGTTGGTGCATTGGTTAGACTGAACGACGTGACTTTAAACTCATAATGACCTTCGTGTGTTTGAAAAGCATATTTTTGTACATCTTCTAATATTACTCGAATCTAGTAGACCCTGATCTGAAATCCAATTTTGAGAAGCATTTAGCTCCACAGAGTTCATCTAGTAACTCATCTATGAAGGGTGTAGAAAATTTATTTTTTATAGTTATTTTAATTAACCCTCGATAGTCTATACATAGTCTGAAAGATCCATCCTTTTTCCAAACCAGTACTACTGGGGCTGCATACGAGCTCCCTCTTGTTGTAATAACCCCACATTTCAATAGGTATTGAATTATCCTTTCTATTTCTGTCTTATGGTGACGAGGATATCGATAAGGTCTAATATTAATTGGTGTTGAATATGGATTAACCTCTATTATATGTTCTATGTTTCTATTAGGTGGCAATTTCATAGTTAAGTCTTGGAATACCTTGTCATATTTTTGAATTAATGTTTGAATCTCTGGATGTTGAGACTTGACTATTTCTATTGTTAATATCTCCATCTGATGACAGTGTGCCACGTAAGTTGGTGCTCCTTTTCAAATTAGTTTCTCCATTTGTTGTGAGGATATAATTTGGGTGGGAAGCGGCTAGAATCCATATAATTTGTATTATATTCCTTCTCATTTGAATTTTATAAGTTGTTTTTGGTGATTTGCAGAATAGGTCCCTAGCATTTGTAACCATTGAATTCCCAAGACAACATCTACTCCTCCCAAGGGTACAGTGTAGAATCCATATTCTAATTCGTAATCTGCTACTTGAAGCTTGATCTTATGACATTTTCGTACGTCATCAATTTTTTTTCCATCTTCCACCATTACTCTTATATCCGCGACTGAATATACCAATAGATTTAGATTCTTTGCAACATTTACATCTATGAAATTATCAGTGATCCCTGTATCGACTAGAATGTTGTCATTTTCTTTTTTTATGTGCCCTTTTAGTTTTAATGTTTGCAGTTCTGCTATTCTTGTTATTGCAGCCAAGTATATCTTGGGCATGGCCTCATCAGTTTTTGTATTGGGGGCCTCACCTTCCTCTTTACTTTTGTTATCTGAATCATTGTCAAATGTGCTTGATTCTTTCTCTGCTTTACAAGAATATAATTTTTTATTGTTGCATTTGTGCCCACGCGACCATTTGTCTCCACAATATCGACATTTTCTTTCCCATTTTTTATTTGAGTCTTGATGACTGGCTTGAAATTCCCTCAAATGATGTGGTAAATACTTGTTAGGTTTGTTTGTATTTTATTTGTTCGTTCTATCGTTTGAATATTTATTTAACCTTTCTGGACTTGCGAATGCTGGTTTATTGAACTTGTTTTTTTGTTCTATTAGCCTTGCTATGTGTTTTGCATCCTCAATTGTTTTAGGATTCCATAATTTAATTTCACTACGAATGTAATCTTTTAGGCCACATATGTACATTTTGATGAGCTTCTCATCCGTGAATTAACATTGCCTTGTTGCTAGAACCTCCCATTCATGTGTATAATCGTTTATGTTTCCCTTCTCTTTGAGATGCATGAACTTGTTATACAGGTCATCATCCTCTTCGTCATGAAATATTTTAAGTAGGGTTGTTGTAAAAGTCTTCCAATGGAAGGAACGAGCATCACATTTCCTAAACCACCAACGGTACCAATCATAATATTCTCCTTCTAGAATGCTAGAGGATGTCATTACCTTCTCTTGTTCACCTAGCGGGGGGTTTGATTAAAAAATTCCATCCATTTTGTTTATCCAAAAAACAACTCCTCTATGGTCCTTCCTGGCATACTTTGGTAACTCCTTTTTAAATTTTTGGTAATCTCTATCGTGGAATCTAGGTGTGTGCATATTTCTCAAAAATGTTTCTTCTGGAATTTCCTGGTTCCCTTGATTTTCTGAATTTATTTATGGTATTTCCGGACTTAGTGGTGGTCTTCGATAAGCTAAGGGATCTGCAAATAAGGCTTTGACACGTTTCGTTAATTGTTCAATTTTTTCACTATGTTCATCAAGTTTTTTTTTTTTTTTGATCAGTTTTATCATTTTTGGAGAGCGCCAATAATCTTTCACCTTGTTGTATTAATCGATCAATTTTGTTCTCAGTCTCGAGTAATTTATCGATTTTTTCACTCATGTCTTTTTGCGTTTTTTCTGCATTGTTAAGTCGGTACCTTACACCATTGACATCATCTCTGCATCTGTTCACATCGGCCTTAATTTCTTCGTTGTTGACCATCCTTGCGATTTTTTATTTTATTTATTTATTTATTTATTTATTATTATTATTAT
>SNQJ01S0080536.1:6233-19183 GCA_010110895.2 Picea sitchensis | reverse complement strand
GGTATGGCCATTATGAGTTTACAGTGGTGCCATTTGGGTTATCAAATGCACTTAATTCCTTCATGTGTTTAATGAATGGTATTTTCAGAGAATACTTGGATAAGTTTGTCATTGTATTTTTGGATGACATACTTATTTACTTAAAATATGAAGAAGAAAATGAACAACACTTGAGGATGGTGCTACAAGTATTGAGAGAACATAAAACATTTGCAAAGTTGAGCAAGTTCTCATTTTACCAGAGGCATATACATTACTTGGGGCATATTATTTCAAATAAAGGGATAACAATGGACCCAAAAAAGATAAAATCTATTGAAGGGTGGCCAACACCAAGGAATGTCTCTAAGGTGAGATCATTCCTGGGACTTGCAAGTTACTACAAAATATTTATTGAAGGGTTCTTAAATATTGCACACCCAATCACTTGCAAAATAAGGGTGTGAAGTTTGAGTGGACATCATATTATGAAAGAAATTTCCAACACTTGAAGCAATTTTTGACTAGTGCTCCAATATTGAGGATTGTTGATCCAAATGAAGACTTCATTGTATGCACATATGCATGTAAAGAAGGACTTGGTGGAGTTCTTAGTTAGAATGGACATGTGGTGTGCTATGAATCGAGAAAATTAAAGGAACATGAAAGAGAATATGCTACTCATGATTTGGAATTAGCAGCCACAATGCATGCCTTGAAGATGTGGAGGCACTAGCTCATGGGAAAAATATTTGAGTTGAGGATGAACCATAGTGTTCTAAAATATTTATTTGGACAACCAACTCTAAATTCCAAGAAAAGCAGGTGGTTAGAATTCCTTAGTGAGTATGACTTTGATATAAAGCATATGAAGGGTAAAGAGAATAAGGTGGCTGATGCAACCAACAAAAGAGTGCATGAGATGTATGCTACAACCATTAACATGTACATATCAGATTTGAAAGACATAATTTTAGAGGCTGTAAAATCAAATCTACAGTACATGTAAATAAAGACAAAATTACAACAAGGTATTGTGTAGAAAAAAATGAGAATTTTGAGTTAAAAGAGGATGAAATTATTTTGTACAGAGGCATAATTTATGTGCTAAATTCTCAGGAATTGAAAAATATGCTATTAAAATAAATGCATAATGTTCCTTATGTTGGACACCCAGGTTACCAAAAGACTATTAAAGCTTTCAAGAGACAATATTATTGTCCAAGTATGAAGAAATAAGTTGTTGATTTTATTGCCAAGTGTTTGGAATGTCAAAAAATCAAGGTTGAGCACATACACCCAACTGGTTTGCTACAACCATTACCCATTCCTGAGTGGAAATGGGAATATATAACAATGTACTTCATCACCAAGATGCCCAAAAACACCAAGCATCATGATTCCATCTAGTGGTGGTGGATAAGATTACTAAATCTTCCCACTTTATTCCAGTAAAGCTCACTCACAAGGTAGCCAACATTGTTGATATTTATATGAGAGAAATTGCTCGAATACATGGTATACCCAAGACAATTGTGTTTGACAGCGATCCAAAATTTACATCAAATTTTTGGAAAGGATTATTCAAAGGATTTGGGACCAATCCGAACTTTAGCACAACCTATCATTTAGAGTCAGATGGGAAAACAAAGAGGGTGAATCAAGTGATTGAATATATGTTGAGTATGTATGTGATGGATAAACCATCCAAATGGGAGGATTATTTTCATTTGGTGGAGTTTGATTATAACAATGGGTATCAAGCATATCTAAAGATGAGCCCATTTGAGGCACTTTATGGCGGAAATTGCAACACACCAGTGAGCTGGGACAACCTAGTAGACAGAGCAATGGTTGGACCATAATTACTTAGGGAAATGGAAGAGCATATGGTGATAATAAAATGTAATTTAAAGGCTACCTAGGACATTCAGAAAATTATGCTGACAAGGGAAGAACTCACAGAGAGTTCAAATTGGGTGACCATGTGTTTTTAAAAGTAAAGGCCAAGAGAAGTTCCTTGAAGTTGGGAAATTGTTCAAAATTGGCAGCTTGTTATTGTGGGCCGTTTGAAATACTGGAGAGGATTGATACCGTAGCATACATACTTGCCTTACTTGCATCAATGTGTATTCATAATGTATTCCATGTATCATTGCTTAAAAAGCATGTACCTGATGCTAATCATGTCATTTATTGGAATGTGATTCAGGTGGAGTAAGAAGGAAAATTCCGAGTTCAACTAGTATGCATATTGGATCTCAAAGTCAAGCTCTTCCAGAATCGAGAAATAGGACTGGTAAAGGTCCAATGGAATTGGTACGGTCCTGAGGATGCAATCTAGGAAAATGAGGGTGCTATGTGGGAAAAATACCCACATATTTTTGAATATATGTGAAGTTTTGTTTGTACATATGTATATAATGCAATGAGGAAAATGTATAAATAAGGGGGAGGGGAATGTAATACCTCTAGGATAAACCCCATTGTAAATATAATGTAATTGTACATATAGGCTGGTGATCCATGGTACTTGGAGGCTCGAGTGCCTATGTGGTTATTAGGTGGGTGAGCTATAAGCTGAAAGGCCAACACACATATTTTTGTAAATGTAATCACACTCAATTTTTTATTTATGAAAACACATCACTTATGCAGACCAACCATGTAAAAGAGTATGGGGGGATAAACTCCACTAGAATGGGAAAAGGGGGCTAAGAGTATAGAAAAGGGGCTAAGCTAAACGAGATTAAGCCAAAAAGGAATATTTGATCAATATTCCTAAAGTTAAAGTCTAAAGTAGGGGATCGTGCATTTTATCCTAAGTCCCTATGAAGAAACACATCACCATGTCAGGGAACCCATGTGTGACCCATGTAGTTTCCAACATGACAAGTGTCAAGTTGGGAACATGCACCTATATTAGGAATTTGGTTAGATTTGGAGCTGGACTGAAGAGGAAGGTTGTCAGGCCCATAGGACATTGAAGAAGCAGGTTTTCAGGCACATAGGACATTGAAGAAGTGGGTTTTCGGGCCTGTGAGCATTCTCTCCAGGTGAGAGAAATGTTGGGAATTGATTTCCCAAGGTACCGAACTACAGATGCAGGGCTCTGAAACTTCTTGTCTGACCTATTGTTGAATCCTCAGAAGGGAAGTGGGGCAACCGAAGGACTATTGAGAAAAGAAGGGGCACACTTCCTAGGGCATGCCGAGCATGTGGGGAATGAGGGACTGTAGGATGTTATTTTGAGTTGGCACATGTGTCTAAGTTTGTATGCTGTTAAAGATACCTTAGTCTGGTTAGAAATCCTTTAACCAGGTGCATTTTAGCCCTAGATCGGGGGTGACCCATTACTAAGAGTTTATGAGAAGTGTGGTCTAAGGTTGGGAGGAACATGGAAGGTCTACACACAATTTGTGTTTTTTTTACTAAAGATAAGTGTTTAGTGTGTGTTAATTTATGTGTTATGTTAATATTTATTCAATTATTCTTATGGGTTTTCTATATATGCTCTATTGGTATATAGATGTTGTTATCCGCATTAATCTGAGCAATTAAATAAGTATAACAATTACTTAAATGGTATCAGAGTTCAAAATTTTTTCATGTGGCATTTCTTAACTAAGAGTCTGGGGATGCTACAATGTGGTATAAGAGATGTAATTGTGAGATTTTTGTGTGGTGTGGCCTATCCTGGGTGGCTGGGAACGTTACAATGTGGTATCAGAGCTATAATTGAGATATTTTTGTGTGGCGTGGCCCAATTTGGGTGGTTGGGAACGTTACAATTTGAATCTCCATCTGGAACATTCATTGCTTCTTCTGAAGCAATGATCTTCATTGTGTCACCGTGGTAGTTATGGAAACTATGTCTAGAGTTGTTGGAATGTGTACCACTTACTATATTTATGTGCATACTATCATGCCTTAATAACCTAAAATAACTGGTGAGTTTCTTGGCAAGTGTGCACTGAATTTTAATCAAGGATAATGTCCTTTGGTGGAAGAGTCAAGTGCTCAAGATCCAATTAAATTATGTTGTATGTGTGATTATTGATTTTTTCAAGTAGAGGCAATGTATAGACTATTGATTTACTTAAATACCTTGTTGTGCTTTGTGTCATCACATCTAAATATGCCATCAAAGAACAAAACTCATAACTATAGTCTTGGATAGCTTAGTCCTTTCATATGCACACGAGTTTCCATTTGATGTATTGATCATCATAGTGCTTAATGGGATATAACTCTTCATCCATATCCCCACAAATTTGGACAAAGTAAGAATTTAGGGGTTTTCATCCTTTTTGTGTTATTCATTGAGTGTTTCCCACCAAAAAATCACCGAAGGATCCATCTTCAACATTGAAAATATAATCTTCTTCTCCTTCATGAAGTGATTAACATGGAAATATGACTCAAATTACTACAACTAATTATGCAATGCATGGGCATCAATCTTACCTTTAAAAAAAAGAACATATAGATTAACTTAAAACTTGAAAGGTGATGCATGTTGAGCATACAGTTAGATGAATAACTTGTGGTCTTAGTGGGACTAAGTCGTAACATGAGTTTGTGAAATTAGATGGAAATTATAGTCCCATGTTTCTCCAAAGCCTCATCCATGAGCTATTGTATTTCTACAAATTCCTAGAAGGATGATTTAGTGGAGTCAATGATTCTTGTATTTACTTGCATGGTAGGGAAGTAGTTTTGTACCATACTAGGTTTTATTCTTTCATGGATATTAATGTAGTGCCACGTTGTGACCTGAATCACACAGTGGAAAATTACATTAAAGAAAACCACACAATTAAGAGAGATTACACATAGGAATCAACAACACATCACTCAATGTTTATTTATTCTATGAAAATACATCAATTCTCAATTATTTACATTCACAAAACCATCAAGGTCTCTAGATTCTACATAGAATCACTTTATAGGATAATATATTAGAGACCAAGGGCCTCAATCACATCAAGGATTCATATATTTAAGCTATGAGTAAGTTAATTTTTATCTCCTAAGACTCTTCATTTCATTGGGCATCTCAAATAATTAAATAATTCAAATAATACAAGCTAATTGGTGTCTCCTAATCTTCTAGGTACACCCCATAATTCAAAGTTTGAATATTCAAAGCCAAATTTAGAAAAATATGCACTTGTGGGAAATTTTGGACTACTCCTATGACACTTTGTGTTTGGCTTGGGTGTGCACCTTAAACTCAATATTTCTTGATGAAACTTGGAGTCAAGATAGAGTAAGGTGTCATTTAAAATATATAAACATTCCAAAGTCTAAATCCCAATATTGAATTTGCACAAGGAAAAACATTGAACCCTTATTTATACAAAATTTTGGGAAAGTTGGGCATGCTGGTTCAGGACATCTGTATGGTATCAAAACTCACTAAATTTTGTTGAAAATTAGCGATATCATAGAATTAGACCTTGATTCCAAATGCTGAGTTAACGTTGATCAAAATGCTAAGCCAATTCCATTGCATAAATGCAATCTGGAATTTTTCTAAACACAGGTTTTGGATTTGGGCATGTTATGATATTTATACACTTAGGAGTTTGTTATGGTCAACTTGGTCTAATGTTCCTTTTGGTAAAGTGTGTTTCTTTAGCACACATTTGTAGTTGTGTAATTTGATGGTCATGATATGTTCTAGACATAAAGTGATTCGAGGGTTCATATTTTCCTTGATACTAATGACTATATTGATCCACAACTTAACACCTGATTGGTCCATGAACTCTATTTAAAGAGCATGGAGAGTCATTTGTTGCTGATCGATTGTGAGAAACTCATTTGCAATTTTTTTTCTTTTTCATTAATATATTGCCTTAAGTGGTTGTTTTGGTTGGGGTGATGGATTTTTTCCCTCTTTGAGGTTTTAACCACATAATACACTGGTGTACTGATCTTTGATATGTTGTGTGAGTTTCTTAAGATGTTCAACCTGTTTGAAATACCCTATTTTTTTGAGCATGGCACATGGTCTAAACTCACTTTCTACTTTTGAAAACATAACTCATTTGCAATATTTTCAAAATTAAACTTCTAATCCCAAGATATGAGTATGTTCCAATGAAAAGACTAGAACATTGTTTTGCATGATTGAAATCTAAAAAACTTGAAACAAAATTGAAATTGAACTGAAAATGTTTTTGGGTGATGTAGGATTGCCAAAATCGTAGGGATGCTTCTACATCAAATTCCTCTAGTTGAAAATTTTCTTGAGCTCTTTCTCATGAGGCATATTTAGAAAATTTGTCAAAGGAAGATGGTCCCATGAGTTGACCAAGTTCCTTTCTAGAATCCATGGTGTATCCTCTAAATTTCTATCCTTCCATTTGATGATATACTCGTATTCCTTGTTCCCTGTCTTGTGATCAATCCTTTTTTCCAACACCTCTTCAACCTATACTTTCATTTTAACTTGATATTTTTCTACCTATCAACCACTTTCTCTTTCTCAAATGCCTCTACTGATTCAAAGTCATAATGATACTCATAAAGATTTGCAGTATTAAACACTGATGAAATATTTATGTCATCCTATAGATCCAACTTGTATGTATTATCAAAAATCTTCCTAAATGTTTTTCATGGTCATATCTTCAACTTGTTGTATTTTACCCTAGGAAATCCCCCCTTCCTCAAATGCACCATCATTAAGTCTCCTTCTACAAATGTCTTCATTCTCCGTTTTGGATCTAACTTATCCTTGTACTTCTTATTACTTTGTTGCAACTACTTTCTAACATGCTCATGTACATATCTATGATTTCAGGGAAAATTTCCCTGCAATAGTTGGATTATTGCAAAAAATCTATGATCGTAAAGAAATAAAATTCCATAAAAAACACACAACAAAGATATTATAACCGAATTAAATTGAAATAACTAATTATTTCGAGGAGAAGGATAATAGACTCACCGATGGTCCTTTGTTTGATGTCAATCTCAAATCTTAGAAGCTTCTTTCTCTTTGTCAATAGTTTTCTCTGCAACCTGCAAGGACTTCAAACATGCAAGCCTACATAGAGAGGTATTTATGCTAATAACTACCCATTAGTCCAATTAAATACAACTGAATGATCAAAGAAATTAGTGTTCTACAAAGCACATATGAAATAATTGCAAGTTATATATTACAAATACAATGTTTTTTCGAAGGAATGATTTTCTTAATGATAATCAACAATAAGATAGTTATGTTGTATACATGTCCTATGTGACACTGCCCTTTCGAAAAAGACTCTGGGTCCCTCCACCAAATATCCTACTATAAAGGTTGGTTTTGAATCCCGGTTCACCAACATATTCAAAGAAAATATAACGATGATCCACTTTGTAAAGTAGTCGACGACCATTATGATATAATGATGCCCCCTAGCCGAATGTAGGTGGCATGTGGTGAAATAAATTCCCCACTTTGTAAATAGGGAAACAATGACGATGGGAAATAAAAGAGCATGATGCACGCTCATTTTTGAAGAAAAAATATGGAAAGGATGACACCTTTTGACTGCCTCAACACAATCTTTAAATATTGTCGACCAAAAGTACCCGACGCATAGGATTTTTTAGGCTGTAGCTAACCCCGATAGATTAAAACCACATGCTCCATTGTGGAAATAATTAAGCATGGAATCCACTTCCTCATGGGTCAAGAAACAATGGAGAATTGAATTGACATCACAACGATATAAAGTGTCACCGATTATGATGTAATTATTTGCCCGATGGTGAATTCGATGGCAATAATCCCATGAACGATGCGAAGAAAACTTCAGAGTTTATAGATATATTAGAATGTATCCATACCAAGTATCATTGGAAGCGATAAGGGAGAGATGCTCATCTAGAAATGAGTCCATAATCACAGTTTCTCCATCCTCCAAGGAAAGAAATGAAGACCAAGTCAAACTCTTGTAGAATGACAATCCACTTATTGTATTTCCCCCCTATTATACGTCCTGTGAAGATGTATTGAAATTCTTTGACATATGAAACTACCATGGTTTTCTGTAGTAAAATGTAATGTTTCAATCTTTGGATAATATGAACAACTGCCAAGGATAACTTCTAGACATGTGAATATTTTAGTTCAGGCCAAATTAAACCATGAATGAGATAATAAATGACATGATCTTGTGAGGTATCATCTTCTTGAATCAATATCATACCAATTTTGGATTATGTTGCCACGATATACAACAAGAAATCCCTGCTATAGTCTAGAGGACTGATGAGAGGGACAGACACACACATTCTTGAGTGCATCGAAATATCATTACGTGAACTCATCCAAAATGAAGGGAACCCCTTTTTTCAACAAGCGCATAAATCCCTTGGTGATGTCGACATAGTTTGTAATGAAACATTGAAGGAAATTAGCCTTTCCTTTAAGAGTCTGTAATTGATGAATATTACGTGGGGGAGGAAACTAAACTTTTTTCTCAACCTTTAATAGATCAACCATGATCCCTTTGTTGGATACGATAAAACCCAATAGATGCCCCAAAACGACGCAAAAAATGCACTTGTTCAGATTTAACCGAATACGATAGTAAAAACATGTTTCAAATATAAGCCTAAGATGTGTTGGATGATATACCCTCTTGCGAGGGCAAGCAATGCTGTCATCCATGTACACTTCAATAATGTTCTTCAAATCATGGAAAGTAATTAACATAACTTGATGGAATGTATCTCCAACATTTTTGAGTCCAAAAGGCATATTTTTGTATGCAAAAATCCCCCAAGGATAGATGAACCCCATCTTATGCTGATCCTTGGATTGGATTGAATATGATTATATCCAAAAAATCCATCCATAAAGGAAACAATTTCTCTTCCCGCACACTCATCGATGATCTAGTCAATGAAAGGCGTGGGGAAGTTTTCCTTTGGAAAATATTTGTTCAGATCACGGAAATCCATACAAATGCGTATGGTTCCTTGATTTTTATCAATATGAATGGGATTTGACACCCATCCAGTAAGAGGAAATAAGTAAATAAAAATTCCCTTAATCATATTTTTTACTTGAACCTTTATAACTACCACCTTCCTTGGATTTATTGGTCATAATTTTTTCCCAACATGCTTAGCGTTCTTGTAAGTACAAATCTCATGTTCGACAACGTGGGGGTCAATGCCTTGCATTTCCTCATAGGACCAAGAAAATATGTCACAAAACTCTTTAAATAAAGAGGTATACATACCGATCTCTTCAGAAGAATAGTCCACACCGATAAAACCATTCTGTACGATGCCATGGGTTTTAAAGATGTTGATCAGAACAATTTATGATATATTAGTCATGTTCCCCTTAGCATAAACACCGTGATTTTCTAATGGGTTCACAGATTGATTGAAAACTCCACTCATAGTTGATCAAAATTCTCCACTTTCTACTCGACTAATCTCTAGGAAGAAATATGATCGATGATGGATATCCTCCCATGGTCGTTCTAGATTTTCCATTGCCTCTATAATAGCTTCGCTAGAAGGAAAGACAATGTCAGGACAATTGAGAGAATTCAAATAATTTTGGGCCCAAATGAGCTCAAGAAACTGATCATATTCTTCTTTCCATGAAGAAATCAGATCAGAGTTTGCAGTAGCTTGTTGGATTTCTTGATAAGAAACCTCTCTTGCAGAAAGTGGCATGTCCATCCCGACATGCACAAGACCTTCCACCGATTCACAGAGTGAGGGTAACACCCATGGATATTTAAAATATGTAGTTCTAAATAAACCTACCTTTGTAATGGGGACCGAGGGGTTCAACTTTTGATAGCTGACCAAGGTAGCTCAAATGTATGAAATTGGTGCTGAGAAATTGAAAGTTCCCATAAGTGAAGGATATATTCCAACACAAATTCCCTCAATTGTTGTATGAGATATTTCAATCAACATGGCCATATATATTGGATTTGTGGCAAAGTTAGTGTGGTTTAATGACATCTAGTCTATTGTTACTATCTTCCCTTCGTGAGGGAAGCACAAAATAAAAAAATCAAAGAGACAAAAACTGTCATCGCGTTGGTCCAACTCCTTCCTAACAAAAGGTTATAGTTGAGTGGAGCATCGACTAATTCAACTTCAACATAAACAATCTTCCCTCCTAATTAGATAGGAAAAGAAGAAATAAGATTGTGCATCCTAAATGATCATCCATCAAATGCGATTAATAGAGTAGGATATGGGGTCATCTCAGGAGAGTCAATTTCTTTCTAGCAAGACAATGGCATAACACATGTCAAATCACCTTTGTCAACGCCGATTCTTCCAATTATGTGTTTTACATACAAAACATTAATTTGGAAGGATACATGATAGGGAAGATGATGATTCACCTCTCCAACATCAAACTTCATAACGAGTTGATTCAAACAGTCACTATCCCCAATCACGGGCAACAATGCAACTCATTGCCTAGGGAAACTTTGTAGGACCTCTAGGGATGACATTACACATGGTGTCTAAGACAAGTCCTCAACAATAGAATAGTTGGGCATGGATCGAGCATTCAGGTTGTGAGACATATGATTATACACACATGGAATTGATTCTTTCTCATGCTTCTCTATATGGAGAGAATTCTAAGGATTCAAAGTTTTTTTCCCCTTAGACGTCAACTCAAGATTATCGTAATCGTGAGCTCTGGTCGAAAAACCAACTTCCTCCTTATGGTTCACCATATTGATGATATACATTGATCCATCCAAAAAAGGTGCGTTTTGGGTGTCCCCTTGCATATTTCCACCAGAAGATCCCACCTGCAAATTATGTCCACGTGGAAATAAATTCTTCAACACAACAAGTTGTTGATGCGCTAATAGGAATTGAGCCTCTTCCATATTCAGGCACTGATGGGTAAGGTGATATTCACTACAAATATTGCAAGCGAATCTCACCTTCTTCTTCTCCTTCTTGGCCCCTCCAATATTTGCATCATATTTTTCATTTTTGTTATTATTTTCACTCCCTTGCTTATCCTTTATCTTCTTATTATTCCCTCCGGGTTGCTGGGTACCCTTCGAGGCTGTTAGTTGTACTACGCAAACATCCAACCAATGGATGGTGGAAATGGTGGAATCCATGGCTTGATCGACCACAGATGGATGAATGGTTATCTGTTTCATCTAGTTCATAACCATATCTATGGTAGTTCTTTTTATGGAATCGACAATTCGATCGACATGTAGTCCAAAATTCATTTTCGAAGGATCAAAACTAGGTTGCAGTGCATATGATATAATTTTGTAAAGGATCCTTGATTGTGAGTAGATTAAAAATAAATACTGGGTCCTAAATATAGCCTCTTCCTCAGAGGATACTCCTGACATGGATACATATTTAGAGATGTAAGGAAATAAGGACTTAAGGAACCATTTCAACAAGAACTCAGGAATGACTTTGGCTTTGATCAACCTCTCTCACCTCTGCCACTCTTGGATGTGATTCGATATGTGAGTGTCTTTGTATTGTATAATAGTGGAAAGGAGGTCGATGTCGACATTGTACCAGACATGAAGTTGGAAGTGGTTGAGGAAAACCAAGGATAGATCGTGAAACATGATAAATGTTGAACCGTCAAGTTCGATGTACCATTTCATTGTGACTCTCATAAGAGTACACTATAAGAGACAAAGCTGAATGGACTCATCATTTAAATAATTCGATGAACACCACAGATTAAAGGTCGTCATGTGGTCACCCAGATCATCGCTATACTTACCTTTGGATTTCAAAATGTCTAAAGGAAAATTTGTGGGGACCAATGGCGATTTTGGATCAAGTCAAACCAAATCATTCATCAACTTTGATAGGTCTAACAAGTTTAAAGTTTCCATAAAGGGTAACCTTGGAGGGGGCCCATAATTCCTACTAGTCGATTTGGGGCTTTTGGGTTGAGTACACATTGAAGACAAATAACTTGGATTGTTACTGGCACCAAGTTTCTAGAAATATTTTGTGGATGGGATGATATTTTGAGTAAATCCTTGATGACCCTGGTTAAACAAAGGAAATCCTCCACCCATCTGGTTCCTATAAGAGAATGAATGGTTTCCCCCTACCAATATCCCTTGCAAAGGAAAAATCCCTTTTATTGGATAGTTTTGAATGATAAAGGGGTTTCCCCTTGATGACATCCCTTCGAAGAGTAATAACCTTGAATGCGATTCCACTAGGCTTGGAATGGGTTTCCCTTTGCTGACATTTAAGAAGAGCGAAAGGGATTTCTCTCGAACCCACAAAATAACATGAATGGGTTAGAAGAATATGAAATGATGACATAATTGAATCCACCATGCATAGGACCACCCCATCCCACAAAGGGATTAAGCCGAAATATAGGAAAGATCCATTCCCGAGTGAGGGGAACAATGGAGGGATGTTCCCTCTGCCCCAAGGAAAGGATTGGAGAGGAGTTGAAGAACTCCCTACAACAACATTACTACTTTGGGGAAATGACTGAGAACCAACTGACATGTTCTACATTCCAATCGAAGGCATCCCAAATGAAAAAGTGTTATACATAAATGACGATGAGGATGCCACACCTAAAGTATGAGTGGACCAAACTATCAGTGGAGAAGAGCTACTGATCGATGCAACTATTGTGGATTGAACCACACTAGATGTTTGGTTAGATATAAAAGGAGGTAGGATTAATATTGACACTATTTTCGATGTGAGGGTTGAAGGGGTCCTCAACCCAAACACTTCTGAATTATTTTCCATGCTATCTTACCAAAGAGGGATATTGTCAGTGAAGTCCAATCCATAAGTTGGAATTGTTGGTTGTGGAGCCTGATTATCTCCCTGATTCAGAGGATTGTTTTAGCCATGCTTGGACCCCATTCCCTAACGGGGTGTGTGTGTGGGATTTTCCCCCAAAAAATTTCTCCAAGGGGGTCTAGGGGGGG
>SNQJ01S0080535.1:0-12004 GCA_010110895.2 Picea sitchensis | reverse complement strand
TCCGCGGAGGACACCTGGCGCTGCTGGCAACTGGACAGGGCGCGCCTCAACCTAGAGGATCATGTTGACTTGGCACCACTGCAAACAGAGCTGACTAAGAGGAGAATACCTGTAATCACAGGCAAGGATACTCTTCGTTGGGGATATAGGCCACAGGGCTCCTTTAGTGTGCAGGAAGCCTACCAGCTAATGGCTCAGACGAACCCCCCTTTGGATTCGAGCGTCTGGAGAAAAATCTGGAATCTCAAACACTGGCCGAAAATCACACTCTTCCTCTGGCTGGTCTCCCACTCAAGTATTCTAACCTGGGATAATATCCTGAAAAGGGGCTTCCTGGGACCCTCTTTTTGCTTTCTGTGTGGAGCAGCAGAGGAGACCATGAACCATCTCCTCAACACCTACCCTTATACTGCCCAAATTTGGGACCATGCAGCGAGTATCCTGCGAACCTCAGATCGCCTCAGAGACAGCATCCTAGCCACCATCACGAACTGGAGAGATCAGGCCTTTCACTCACCCATCCTCAATCGAATCTGGCAACTCTTACCGGGTTTTATCCTTTGGCAAACCTGGAAAGAACGAAAGATGTGCATCTTCCAAAACACTTCTCTCCCTTGGCAACATTGCTGGAGCCTATGCTTTCGCAACTTAGTGGAAACCCTCCATCTCAGGAATTGGACAGATGCAGATCTAGCCTGCCCCCCCTCGGAACTCACCTTACTCCAATACTGGACCCCGCTTCCTTCTCCTCTCCTCTGCCCCCGCCCCTCTCCCCCAAGTCGCCATTCGTTTAGCCCCTCCTTCTGGTCCCCTCCTCCTGAAGGTTTCGTCAAGCTAAATTTTGATGGAGCATCGAAAGGGAACCCCAGAGCTGCAGGATATGGAGTGGTCTTTCGCAATCACCTCGGGCACATTCTTGAAATACTAGCAGGTTCCATCGGATACTCCACAAACAATGTTGCAGAACTGTGGGGACTCATCAGAGGATTGCAACGGGCCATCAAGAGCAACTATTACAAAGTGATTGTGGAGGGGGACTCTCAAGTTATCATCCACCTCCTGGGTCGAATACTTAATGGCGCACAACCGGACAGTATTTCACCTAGCTGGCGACTGTCACATGGACTACAGATTACTGCAGATCTGCTCAATTCGAACCTGGTGTGCATCCCGGCTCATATCAAAAGGAGGGCCAACCAAGTAGCTGATGCACTGGCCAATCTAGGCGTCAATCACCATGGACCAGACCTTCACTGTGCTGCAGCCAGTGATCCAAACCACCCTGTTCTACAGCAATGCATTCACCAAGCTGAAATGCAAGATACCTCCCCGGATGGGGTGTTAGACGGCGCAACGCGGCAGCAGATGGAGGAGGGTACTGGGGGATGTGGCGTCAGACCATGTGCTAGGCTTGTGCCGCAGTCCATCACCCCACCCGACCTTTAATTGACAATAATGCTGATACGAGGGTGCATTAACGACGTCGTCCTCCCCCTGTGCTGCGAGTTTAAACGAGACAGATGCATTATGGCCTTGGCTTATTTCGTTTCCCTGCATGCAGAGTCCCTCCTTCTGCTGCTGCACTTCATCCCTGATCTCATCCGCCGGTTACAAGCGACCTTCCCTCTTGCTAACAGCTGTTTTGTTTTGCGAATGACAAGGCCTCGAGGAAAACCCAGGCGGGGCTCCCCCTGGAAGCCTCGCAGACCTTCCATTTCGCCCCAAACCTCCGACTCTGAGGTTTCCTCCCCTCGGCATCAGTTTGTTTATCCCCGAGCTTCTCTGTGACCTCCGCAGCCCAGTTCCATGGCAATAATCCCCCAAACGCCCATATCGCCCCTTTAGCTCCTCAATGTCCCGCCTCACCCTGACCTTCACTTTAATCTTTCGAGCAGCTCGATGGAGGCACCCTCTCAATGGGAGGCACCACAAGGAGCAGGATAGAGCTCTCAGGAAGCTTTTGATAGAGACCATTTCAGCAATGGCCTGTCAGCCCTGTTCAACTTGGTCTTTGAAGTACGACAGGAGTGGGCGAACTTACAATTCCGCGTCCAAACCATGGAAACCAAGGTGGCCAGCTTCATCCACATCATCATGTCTATGCAAAGAGAATTTCTCTCGAATCCGGTTGCAATCCACAAAGGGGAGTAACAGAAACGAAGGTCTAGCCCAAGTAGACATCTGCGAGGAGGCGCTGGCGGTAAGGGATTACAGAGGCGTGAGGGCGACCCGGTGACATGCGTTAAGGATCTTGCAGCACATTCGCGAGGGGAGCGCAGGGCTGGGGGATCCTGCGGCCCATGCGACCCCTTCATTCACCCGGTGTCTAGGGTTTTACGGCTTTAAGTGCTAATGCTTTACCTGGTAGAAATAAAGGTATAGCTTCTCTCTTGTTTTGTTAAGAACTAGATGAACTATGGAAGAGGTGAGGTGGGTGGTGGTTTTCCCCATCTTTGAAGGCGGAGTCCACAATACAGTTATACCTTTTTGTAACTTGCTATCTAGCTCTAGACTTTGAAAGCTCTTAATATACAAAACTATTATTTACAAAAAAAAATCATAATAAACTGCGGGCAATTATAAAGAATTAAAATTGTTTTTTAAATTAAATTTAGTAATAAATCATTATAAAAATTTAATCTAAATTGATTTAGAAATGGGTTAAATTTTTCCACTATCTTATTATATATAATAAATTAGTAGAATTTTTAATAATTTAAATTAATATAATATTTTATTTTTTTTTGATGAATTTAAATTAATTTAGAAAGAATGAAATTTCTAAAAATATTATCAATTTATTGTATAATAAAATTGCAATAATAATATAAAAGGTAATGTAATAATAATAGAACTAAGGGTTAATTGTAATTTTTTTCCTTTATCATTTTACACAAATTAATATAATACTAAAACACACAATAAAGGCAGAATTACCATTGGATATTGAAATCTTAATTACTTATCGGTATCACTTTAGTTAAATTTATATAATACTAAAACACATAATAAACCAAGAAGAAAAGCTAAGACATTGAAATCTTAATCACTTATTATACTTTTAAATTTGTAAAAACAAATTAGTCATATATTTAAAGTCCATCTTTAAGAAAAAAAATTAAAGAGATTGTAGCCTCTAAAGGATCAATTTCCTTTAGTTACAAACAATTTCTATAATTTTCAAAATTTCTAAATTAATTATATCTAAAGAGTTTAATATTTTTTTTGTAATTTGATAGACCACACTTAAGATATATCTAAATTCATTTATAAATAGCTTGAAAATTATAATAATAATGTAAAACTTATGTAACAAGTACCCGATGATAGAGACATAAAAATGTAACCAACGAGAAGAGAGAAGAGAGAGAGAGAGAAGAGAGAGAAGAGAAGAGCTCAACACTTGGATGACATTAATCATAAATATTAAAATCATTGCATTGAAAGAATGCCTAATTTGAATAATGAATAATGACTTGTTATTATCTGTATGTAATTTACACTTAGTAATACATAATAATACATAATAATTTACATAGCAATACATCATCAACATAAATACATTAATTATATATAAAATCCTATGAATATTAAAATCACTGCAATGAAAGAATACCAAATTTGAATAATGACTTGTTATTATTATTGTGTATGTAGTTTACACTCCAACAATATACAATAATATATAATGGTTTATACTTAGAAATTCATAATCATGAATAGTAAATCATTGCATCATTTAAACTAAAGAATACCTAGTTTGAGTAAAGATTTGTTATAATATAAATGTCATTAATCATATATAATCATGGATATTAAGATTATTGTATAATTTAAATTATACTTAGCAATGTATCATCAACATAAATAACATTAATTATATATATTATCATGAATATTAAAATCATTACATAATTTAACTTAAAGGAATACCTTGTTTGAATAATGTTATAGAATGAATGCCATTAATCATATATAATCATGAATATTAAGATCAATGCATAATTTTAAATTCAAATAATACCTAGTGTGGTAATGACTTGTTATGCCAAAGTATACCTGTGGAGATGGGCACAATTAATCCCTAAAATTCTAATCCGATGGCTAAAAATTGAAGATGATGGCATTTTGTTATACTTGATGAGTCATACCTTTTGACAATGTGAGTGTTCTACCTTTACTTGTATAATTATATCCACAAGAATCCAACACTCCCAATCAAATCAAATTTGATTTAAGATCACGTAAATATCTAACATTTGTTAATTCCTTAACAATACCATGAACATCTGATTCTATCTGTCACTGATGGGACAGGGGCTGAAGCTCCATGGCACTGGCCTCATGTGGAACACAGTATGTGTTCTGCTATATGCTTAGGCACATGTGGTGGGAGGCATCTGAATCTAAATTCCATTCTTCTTGATGTTTTAAATTACTAGAAATGGATAAAAATTGATTAGTCATACCTGAATTTTTTACAACCAAATTTGCTTCCTTAGTAGAGTTTTTCCTCAGATTCTTTTCTCTTCCAACAATATTTCTTGAGATGTCTTGTTTTGCCACGATTCTTGACATTTTGTTTTACCCTTTTGTGTCTTAGCTTAGATCGAGAAAAACTTCTCTCATTGTTCTCTTTAGTTTGATACTCGACCATACGAGAATAATTTAAAGAGTAGGCACCTCTACCAGCAGGTGCAACCTCTGCACCTCCCGATACACTTGGAGTGTGGCTATCGTGAAAGATCTATGCAATTTTCCTCAACCCTATGCATTTTTCGAATGACCTCAGCCACAAGATAGGCATGAATCATGTAACACACATGCCCATACCTGACCTTATGAATTTACAGGAGTTTAGTGACATCAATAATCTCTTTCACAAGATGAAATCCAAGAAGGCCCCGTTAGAAGCCAAGGACCGAGTGACCAACACAAGAGCCAACTACAAGGAATCATTGATGATAGAAAACAACAATGCCTACAACATGTTCAATAATAACAGTAGTGCTCATGATAAATTTTTCATGGGCCACAACAACAACACTATAGTTACAATCCACCAGGATAAGACGATAAATAATACTTCTCCTAATTCCTTAGACATAAATCATCTCATCCACTGTCTCACGTTGCCTCCTAACTCTAGATATTTGTCCACGACCTCTCTAGGATTGTCGAGGTCATAGGTTGAATTTCCCGTTACTCCTAGCTACCAACAGCCAGTGATGTGCGAGTATCCAGGAAAATGGCCTTTGTGCGAAGAGTTCTCGCGTTCGTACTCTGGAATCAATATGAACAACTACAACGCCGATGACAGTGCATAGGGAATGAATGTTGTCGATCCAAATATCCTCTTTTTCGATGATGATCAGGATTTCCCAAGTGAACTCAACCGCTTCGACCCAAATTTAGTCGAAAAGTACATTTGTCATGGTCCGATTTTCATTCCCTAGTATGAAGTTATCTAGAATATGAGGTAACAAAATCATAACAGACCTCTTAAATATGGAGTGCTATGTCACAAATTACGGTTTATCAATGTAACAAAATTGTGCCTATGATGAATATGCTCGAATAGTCCATCATTATTTTAACAAAACCTAATCATCATAATCATTTAAGTTAAAAATGTTGTGATAGAAGATGCTACCAACACTGCCAGAATAATTCACCATACTGAGCAAACATCGGGTTGTAAAGGGTCTGCAATAAGAGAAATGGGAAAATGACAAATGTATTGTTCGAACCGCTTCGACCCAAATTTAGTCGAAGCAGTTGTGTTCGCTTGGGAAGTCCATATCATCATCGAAAAAAAGGAGATTTGGATTGACCACATTCGTTCCACAATGGCTCCATGCATGTCGTTGTGGTTATCCATATTGATTCCATTGTACGGAGGTGGGAACTCTTTGCACAGAGGACAGTTTCCTAGATACTTGCACATCATTGGCTGTTGGTAGAAGTGAAGGCATTTCTTGTTTATGTTTTTGGGAATTTTTTTTCTTGTGGTGGTTTAGAACGAACTTGAAGAAGTTGAAGGAGAGGAGGTGAAAGGGTATTTTGAGGATCTCTCCTTATTCATTTTACCTTTGAAGATTCACCTAGGTTCGGTCTCTTCCATTCCAAGTAAACCTCATACAAAACCTTCATCATCGACATGGCAAAGTCACGAAACTCTTTCTCATCATGAAAGTCCCCTCTTCCGATGCCATCTTCTCACTTTGAAGTTATCTTTCTCAATCCAATATCGGGATTCTCTTCAACAAGCTCTCTTCATAGTTCCTTATTTTCCCTAGTAATCCTTGAAAACTCAAAACCAACCGTCAACTAGCTCTAGTACCACTTGATCTGAAAATATCTTTTTAAAGACTATGGTTAATTTTAAAACGTAGTTCATTAACCATTTAGGAAAATTGATCAAAGAGGAAGAGTTAATGATGAAACATGGAAACCATAATAACATATCTGGTCTGGATATAGCATGAGAAACATCAAACCATAAACAACAAGGTTGATAATGGAGTTTGGCAATCAGCGATGTCGATCTACGGCGTTTGTCTCAGTGGATGAGGATTTCTTATTTATGTTCAAAGCTTCAAAGTACATCATAAAAAGAGACTGACAAAGGGAGTTACAAATTGATTTGAGTGCGTGTTCTACGGATCTCAAGAATTGATCGTGGCGACAATGACAATGGAGCGAAGCTCACATAATTGGCCAGCAAAGTTTCCCTCCATAATGGCTTCCCTACATAAAAATGGCTTTGTCTCAACAATTCTTCAGCATTTTCATGTTTGAACCTCGTCATGGCTAATAACCTTTGGTTTCTCATAGGCTTGAAGTCGTGAAACGGCTCTTCCTCCCAAGATCTACAACTCAAAGGATGAGATCCTCCAAACATGGACTAAATCTCCCAAAAATGGTTAAAATTTATTAAAAATCATAAATTAAAGTTTAAAACCCAATTTTGGAAAATAATAGGGCACAACCCGGGCTCCTAGTCACTTGTGTGCCTCCATGTGGCACTATCCCTTAGACCTTAGCTCCTAGCCCTTGGTTGCAAGTGTGGCCATGTGGCTCTGTCCTAATCCCCCACACGCCCTAACCATTTTATCCCTCGGTCATTATCTCCTAGATATGTGCCTTGTTCGGTGGGCTAGCTCGACCAACTGGTTGTTATCCAAATAAATCCATGCTAAGGCATAAAGAGGGGGCATATGGTGCAGATCCTCATGGAATAGCGCCAAGGATAAATATAGAACCAGGGCCACACATCTGTGAGCGCACCAAACAACAAATAGTGCATATTCATATTACAAGGTTCATATGTATGAGAGAATCGGGGGTTGGGGATATACCCCAACCCTTTATTCCGGCAACCAACATTTCACTACACCTTAAATATTTAATTTGAACTATAGTTTACAAGTGTGTATTATTGTGGAAATTTGGGTTGGTAGCCCGACCACTTGAAGTCTTTTTATTAAATGTCTTAGGAGGTCTGGGTTGACTCCTTAGAGTTCCATACCACTTTTCCGGCAATCATCAATGAATGGGTTCCCATGTGGCATACCATGAGGATTGGGCCATGTGGCACCTTACATCGACCAAATAAATACCACATGTCCAAATATGACTGGTCCATGTGACTACCAACATGTCTTCCCTATCAACATTCCACTGTACCTTCCATGTCACTTTATGCGGTCGTCTGTCTGTTGATCAAGCTACTGTATCTGCTATACTGTGACTGCCAATCAACAATTTTTATTGTCTATTTGTCCAAACGAACAGACCACGATCTCTTTCTCATATGATGTTTGTTTGAGTGCGATTCAGTTACATTGGGTTCGTGTCGACAGGCACAAGCACATCGATTTGAATTCATTATGAGAATTTTGTTTTTAGACCTTCTTGGATCCATTTTGGGTCATTCCATGTTAGATTATTAGGTTAACTATTTTAAAAGTTTAGGCATGTCATTTAGCCATTTTTACACCACTTTTAGTGGAAGTTGCTATTATTAGTGACAAGATAAATTCCTCTCTACATATTGGATTAATCTCATTGTAATTTCGAAGATATTTTGAATACATTCATTCTTGTGGAGTAAATTCTTCTCTATATATCTCTTCTTTGTTTATTTTCTAATTCATTGGATGAGTATTATTTTTCTCGGAAATTTGAATTCTATATCTCGGGTCTCTTAATTTTACAAATTGAGATGGTTGAGATGTAACAACAATACTAATCATCAATGACAGGGATAACTGAACCATTCGGGAAATATTACACTTTCAAGATAACAAATTGCTACAACTGTAATTGCAATCTATTCAGCAACATCAATCCAAAAATAATTACTTCTTCAACAACATTAATCATGCAGACTACAGACAAAGGTTAAGTTTTTTTATTTATCATGTGACATGCACATGAAGAGAAAACTAACAATCAATTGAGGAGAGATCTGTTTGGAGGTTAGGCTGAACCTCAAAGCGAGATACTTCTAAAAAAATTAAAAGAATTAACCACTAGCGAAATTCAATTGAACATTGTCGCTTCTTATTAAGAGAATAAATTGTCATATACAATGTTAATTCTCCGGTGCTCAATGGAAAAACAAGGAATATCTCCCTAGCGTAAACACTTTGTACATATTTTAAACCATGCCGTGTTCTTAGAATAGAATGAAACTACCAGTAGTTTGAATAGTCTTGAGAATATTTTGATTCTCAAGATGTTCATAACTTCTTAAAATAGATACTTTTAAGATTAAAATAACAAAATTTAGAGCTTTCCCAAAGAAATCGACTCTCCAATTGTTATCCAATGATGTGGAAATCTGTATGATTCCCTAGATAATTTGTGCTAATTCCAGTCTCCAGAGATCGCCCTCTGCCAGTTGGATATGTTAGATCCAGATTCCACTAGGAGAGTCAATCGATGGTGCCATAGTCTTCTCCGTGTGTGTTTCGGTCGGTGTTTTGTACGGTGTTTAAGCATTAGGTCTGGTTGACAACATATAATACATTTATTCTTATTAATTCATTAGTAATTACCCAAATTAGGAAACATCACCCTAGTTTACAAGTACTCTATGAATTAACATAAAAGTGTCAATGAATAATGAATTATAGTTGTACCTTCTCGAATTGAAGGGACCGATTGATGTTCTCATGGGAAATGTAAACAATAGGGTCTAGGGATGAGTTAATACAAGAGAATTGGAAATGATAAGGAAAAGGGGAATTTTAGCACTCGACATCTCCTCCCAACTACACCATTTCATGTCCCCATGCAAATTCAAAGTTCACTCACTCAGGATCGGAGTCTGAGTCAGAGCATGAACTTTTCCAATGCAAATTAGAAAGATTGCAGGATGATGCAACATTATCTTCTAAATTCTTGTAGGCCCTAGAATAAATCACTTATGCCCAATATTTCCTTTCATTCGTCTTAGTCAATATGTACTTATGTTGATACTTATTTGTTGGCTGCCAAATAAGAGGGAAATGAAATTTAATCCCCAACCATTTTTTACCACAAGTATGAATGCACTCAATATAGCTAAGAACCCGAGACAGAGAATAGTTAAAATTGGCATGATTGTAGGGATTCTTGGTCCTTGAGGCCAAAGAGGATGCTTTCCATATAAATATGCTACCTTCCAATGAAAATAGTTTATGACCATTAATTGTTTTTTAACACAATAATCTATGACAAACCTTTGAAGGTATATCACTTTTATAGTCCTATAAGATGAAGAGAGTATATGTCGATGTATATTAAAAACTGATGTAGAATCTGAGATTCACCTAATCCCATAATGTTGTTTCTTCTTCATTCTTCTGGATTGTGTGGAAGGCATTCCACCATTTTTCCTAATTATTCACAAAAGAAGTGAAGGCTCTCGGTTGTGCATCTCCTACATAGGGAACATGGTTAAATTTTATATCCAGCAGGAAGGCTTGTTCGTACAAATAAATGTCGCACAAAATGTCGATCTAAGAATCATTTGTGGGAGAGGTTCTAAAACATCAGAGTCACTAATAATTTTATAAGGCCCTCCTTCCTTAATAGCTTTAATATTAAAAATATTTAATTTTTCATGAAGGAATATTAGGTATGAGGGAGAAGGGACTCTACATCTCAACAGCTCTTCTGCTAACAAATACATTTTATTTTATCTTGTTGCAAAATCGGCATAGCTTTCATTTTCTTCAACTCTCCCGATTCCTTCTTCATTTCTTCCATTTAAATTTCTAAGACGTAAAAAATTCAACGTATTTCTCCCCGAGGTCTTGTATTTCCTTTCTGTGGGATAAAACATGAATCATTCCTTCTCCAAACATGGCAACTTGTTTCTTCCATTTATCAATATCTACAAGAAAAAAAAATAGTATTATCTTGTGTGTCATGATGGTCAACTAATTGTTCATCCTCATCACAACTTTCTAGAGGAATTTGAGATTATATCATTAGTTCTTTTGTAACAGTGACTTTATCTAGCTATTGTAATTCCTCTTCCTCAATGTAGCTCTTTTTGTCCATGATTCAGCTATACGTGGCCTCATCGGTGTTGATTTAAATTAGGCATCGTTGGTTCTTATGATCTAGCTATGGTAATTCCTCTTCCTCAACCACTGGCTCTTATGTCACAGATTCTTCTTCTGTGGCCTCATCAGATTGTTGATTTAAATTAGGCATCGTTGGTTCTTATGTAGTAGTGGTACTCTTAGTCTGGGTTGGTTCAACAGTCTTAGTCGTCACAAGTTATTGTGTTACAGTGACAAAATTATGTATATCCTTATTAGACTACGTATTTAAATCAGGTACCACTTCTTCTTGTGTTACATTGGCATTCTCATGTGTTTCAACGGACTACTTTTCTTCTTCCTTAGCCACTAGTTCTTTTGTGGCAGTGGATTTCTTTCTCTATGTTGCCTCAACCAGATCTTCATGTCTTCTGATTAGTCCCAAAGTTTAGGGCTCAAGAACGGTCACCTCATACCCAGTCAATCTATAAATATCCCCACACTCAGGACACAAATATTCCTTAAATGTTTCATGTGTTTCTACCTTCTCTGATGGCAGAATATGTCCTCCTAAAAGATGGGTTTCTTACACTAATAAATCCATATCATGAGGCAGAGGCCTTTGGGCTCCCTTTTTTTCTTTTATCATTTCCAATTCCCCCATAAGCCTCTGAAATTCTCTTTTCAATTGATCATTCTCAGAAAAAAGGGAATGAATCTCACTTTTACCTCTTTCAACAGAAGGTTCTTTTGTTTCAACAACTATTTGATTTGGGCTCAGGTTTTCAATTGGTTCTTGTGTTACAATGAAATCTTCATGTTATTTTTCATCACCCAGTGGTTATTTTGTAAAAGTGGGTGAAAGAGAACCCAACATGGGAATCTTATTGTCTTCAATTTTTAGTTTAGTTGCTTATGTTGCAACAACAACCCTAGTTATTCTCCTTATACTTGGGAAAGGTTATGGACACATTGGCAATGGCCTCTTCCTCCTTAATATCTTTGTAACTATTTGGGGAGTTTTCTCTGAGACAATTTCAACTTCATAATCAGGGGAAACATGGGAAGAATCATCATTCAAAGTAAATCATTCTTCCTACAGCTCAATTGAATTATCACTTTGAATCACTATTTCAACCTCCAGAATTTGTTTTGGTGGCATTTATGCCCTTTTAGGTGATGGTGACCTCTCCACACTTAATTCCTTCACTGTATATCTAGAAGGAATCTCTATATCTGATCCTTCCCTCATTTTTTCCATGGTTTCATCCACACTCAGTTATTTTTCTATATCCCCTCCTTCATGTTGTGTTGGTTGATTCTCCTCTATCAACTCCTCACTTTCCTCTTCTATAATGGTAGGTGATTTTTCATGGTTTTGGTGCAGATATTCCTCAATTTGCACTCCAATATCTTCCATATGTACATCTTCTGCAATCACAAACTCAGGGCTATCCATCATT
>SNQJ01S0080534.1:41163-55771 GCA_010110895.2 Picea sitchensis | reverse complement strand
AAGAGGTTCATTATGGATGAACTACATAAAAGACCATACACTGGTCACCTAGGATACCAGAAAATGATCACTGCCACCCAGAAACAATTTTATTGGCCTGGATTGAAGAAAGACATAGCCAAATATTTGGCCCAATGCATAGAGTGCCAACAAGTTAAAGCAGAACATTGTCACCCAACAAGACTATTACACCCTTTACCCATCCCAGAATGGAAATGGGAAACCATCTCCATGGATTTTATCACCGGATTGCCGACTTCAACCAAACAAAATGATGCCATTATGGTAATGGTGGATAAACTGAGCAAGTCTGCTCATTTCATCCCCGTCAAATCAACCTACAAGGCGATAGATATTGCCCAGGTATTTATGAAAGAGGTATTCAGACTGCACGGTATGCCGAAAGAGATAGTGTCTGACAGAGACACCAAATTTACTTCCAATTTTTGGAAATAACTGATGGTTGGTTTAGAGACCAAATTGTTGTTTAGCACCGCCTATCACCCTCAAACCGATGGACAGACGTAAAGAGTGAATCAAATATTAGAGGATATGTTAAGGATGCCTGTAATGCATCAACCCAGGAAATGGGAAGACTACCTGCCATTGGTAGAATTCACCTACAACAACGGCTACCAAGCATATTTAAAGATGAGTCCCTTTGAGATCCTCTATGGTAGGCCGTGTAATACTCCAGTCAGCGGGAGCAATCTTGTAAATAGGATTTCTTTTGGACCCGACATGTTGAAAGAAATGGAACAACAAGTGACTCAGATAAAACAAAATATGAAGGTCGCTCAGAACCGACAGAAAAGTTATGCGGACCAGAAGAGAACTCCAAGAGAGTTCAAAGTGGGAGACCATGTATATCTCAGAATTAAGCCCATAAGGAGTTCCCTCAAAATGGGAGCTTGTGCCAAGTTGGCACCCTGATATTGTGGACCCTTTGAGGTTCTAGATAGAGTGGGACTTGTAGCCTATCGGCTAACACTTCCTCCCACAGTAAAAGAACATAATGTTTTCCATGTTTCATTATTGAAGAAATATGTACATGATACTAATCATATAATTGAATGGTCTATGATCCAGGTGGAACCGGAGGGAGAATTTCTACCAGAACCCCAATGCATATTGGACAGAATGGAAACCCTGCTCCGGAACCGAACCATTGCACAGGTAAAGGTGCAGTGGAGACATTTTGGCCCAGATGAGGCTACATGGGAAATGGAGGATGCCATGAGATAGGCATATCCGATTTTGTTTACTTCTGTAAATGTAATTCATGTTAAAAGTTAAGAACATTGAGGACAATGTTCCTTTAAGGGGGAGGGAATTGTAACACCCTGTTTCCCCCAGTTTGTAAAAATAACTGGACTGGCCAAGAACTGTGGCAAACTCATAAATGTGAATATGTGATGTAAATGGACCTTGTGGAAAAGGTCAATAAATGTGAATAACATTATGAAATTATATTGCAGGACTGCTGAGAGGGGATGTGCAGAAAAAAAGAGACCATGATGGAAGTGGAAGGCACCTGGAAAGGTGGCGTTAACTTCCACCGAGAATTAATACCGTATTTTGACTCCACTGGCCCGGAGAACCAAAAGCGGCTTGCTGGCCCCAAATTAAATGTCTTGTGGGCTGGCAGGTAGATGGCTCCTCAGGAATTAATGAGGGATGGGGAGGTGAACCACCCATCCTTAGAGCCATCATGACTGATGAGTGTGAGGGAAATCGCGCCACACACAACCTCACAAGAGGATAAGGCATGGGGTAGAAGCGATTGGGGGGGAAGACGTGAGGGGAGGAAGAGAACTCTGGAAATATGCAGAGTGAGTGATAGCAGAGAGGAAGGAGAGTAACCTTCACTTCTGGTCACTAGAAAACAGAGACGCAGTCTCACAGCATCGTGGTCTCAGCTCGGGGGTGGCTAGTGGTAAATCCGCTGGGAGTCGCTGAGCCTACGGTTGGGTGGAAACGAGCACTCCTCTCAGCAGTTGCATAACCTCTGGTGTTATTTCTGATAAGTGTTTTTCCTCTGGAATCTTGAAATATATATTTATTCTGACATTTATGTTTATAAGTTGTGAAATGGTGAATGATTTTAGAGTAAGAATGTTTGTATGATGTTTTGATCAGTACTGGTAGATGCATGTTTATAATGGAAAGACTACGTATGGCTTATGTCCTCATAAATCGCTATTTATATGCATACTGATCTAATTCAGACTGCGTGTTTGATTCATGGGAGAAAGGTACCCTTCTCTGCTTTAGATAGTACCCTGGGTAAGAATCTCCCCATAGAGATACTCTCCTTGAAAATCCCATCAAGAACCGAGAAAGAGAATGTGAAGGCGTAAGGTCTTACTAACCCTGCGCAAGGAGGAACGATCCTCTTGAAAGCCCGAGATGGCAGTATAAGAATGAAGTATCGAATTGACAGATGAGATCCCGTCGAGAGATCTGTGGTCACTCACGACCATCAGATCGAAAGAAGAAGATGGAGTGTTAAGTGCCTTAACCCTACTAGGTATTAATCGACGGACGAGATTCCATCGGGAAACCTGTGATCATGCATGACCGTTAGATTGCTAGGAGTAAGTAGGGTGTTAAATGCCTTACCCCTTTGTTTTCTGTGTCTTCGTGGGCAGAGAATAAATCGGACCGTAGATCTCCAAGGTCCATGGGAGTATCTAGACCATTGATTCTTCTACGTCTAGGGAGTCAAGGAAGAATGCACAGGTAGGAACCAATCTGAGCCATCAGATCTCGACTGGAAAACCTGACAGTCGTTGGATCTGTCAGGAGTTACCCGAGGGATAAAAACCCAGTGTATAGGGGTGAAAGCCCCGGGATAGATCTGGACCGTCCGAATGATGGAGGCCATGTGTCATGAGATTAATCATTTCGGGGAATTGGGAATCACGAACTCGGAAGTCCTGGTGACGAGAGTTCAGGATTTTCCACGGTGAAAACCCCGGGATAGATCTGAACCATCCGAACGATGGAGGCCACGTGTCATAAGATTTCCCATTTTGGGAAATCGGGAATCACGGAATTGGGAGTCCTGATGACGAGATATCGGGACTTTCCATGGTGGAAACCCTGGGACAGAACTGGACCATCCGATTTACGGAGGCTACGTGTCAAAAGATTAGCCACATCGGGAAACCAGGGATCGAGAATTCGGGAGCCCCGTGATCGAGAGTTCAGACTCTCGTGATGATAAATCCCGATGAAAAGACGAGATTCTTTCGGAGGATCTCAGGGTCTGTAACGACCGTTAGATGTGAGGAAGAGATGTCGGCTTTAAGATGGGGCTGTGAATGCGCATTAAGGTAAGTAATGAGCATATCTGGACGACCAGAGTCCACCTGCCCAGATCTACGGCTGAGGTTTCATTCCGGAGCCCCCTTGCTGTTCTGCCTTTAGCGGTGGGGGGGGGGGTTCAGAATCAGACATGCAACTCTCGAACGGTCGAGATTAATTCACCTTGATCAACGATGCTCAAGTGAATTCTGGACCCCCTTTTCCATTCTGCCTTTAATGGGGGGGGGGGTCCAGAATAGTGTGGCGTGTGAAGTGGGTCCCCCTCCTGTCCTGTCGACTACCGTGTCGCATTTCCCCTCTGCCACCTGTACTCCACTTAACCATGTGACAGGGCCTGTTCTCATTGGTTGTTCTCTAGCCCTGTTGGGATTTGTTCCTATTGGCCATTTTCTAACCCTATAGGGATTCGTCCCTATTGGTCGGACGCTAGCCCTGTCGGGGTTCGACAGTTGCAGAGTCGAACGATTCGACACCCCTGTAGCGCTGAGGCACGAAATAAAAAGAGGCACCATGATTATTTGAACTATGATCATGACCTGCGATCACATGGGAAGAGAGAGTGAGAAAGAGCTAGCTTGCACTAGACCTCCATAGATAGTTCAGGGGCTCTGATTCAGTAGAAAAATCAACTAAAAATTTGATTAAGGTAGTGGGTATGTGACACTTCATTATGAAATTTGTAATTTTCACAACTCCCTAGGTATCTTCACAACTCCTGAGTTCGTTCACAACTCTTGATGCAATCTTACAAATCTCAAGGCATTGGTCAGAATGGCATATACAGTTTGGGGATATTCTTCATGCACATGGACCTCTCATGCCATGCCCCATCAAAAATATTGGAGTGGTCAACTTGTTTTCGCATTTGGAGGCATTTGTCACATAGTTTGATGGATGACCTCCTTGGAGGATTCATTACGTAGCCATTGGGGATTATATTTAGCACATATGGACCTTCTTGGACTTGTGTTGACTTGAGTATATGATTGACATGATTTAAGAAGGAGGTTACACATTGGATACCTCACACATGACCATTGGAGCTTAATTTATGGAATTCTCCCACTCTTGATGGCTTCTACTCATTACTTGTTGGTATTTTTCACTTTGGGGAGCTACGTGTCCACCTTGGAGGATAACTAAGAGGTTTTCATTGCCTACTTTAAAGAGTTGGTTGTGGATCTATCCACTTGGAGGATCTTGGAGGCTACATGTTGCACCTTTGACTCATCTTATTGCCTCTTTGATGGAGGCATCCCACTCTCTTGGGCCTATTTTGATTGGAGTATTGTACATCTGGCTTGACCACCTATTTATTTTACAAAAAATATTAGTTAGTTGGATGAAATAATTCTTCACTCCTCCCTAGGATAAATCTAAGGATTTCACATGAGATATTATTATTCTATTGTAAAGGGAGTTGATCTAGACTCTATATAAGGAGTATCCATTCCTCATTTGTAGTCACCATTGTATTTTTGGAGCTTCCACTCCTTGGAGCTTAATTGACATATCTTTCTTGGAGCATATGGATGTATAAGGGTTTTGTCTTTATGGACATTGGTGTCAATTCTTGAATCTCTTCTATCTTGGTTTCTATTTGGTGCATAAAGATTGATTGTGAATGCTCCAGTTTTCTACAAACTACCAAGATCAATCCATTGAAGGGTAAAATTTACCACTTGGAAGGAAGACATTTTGGGGTAACTCCTCTCCTTCTTCCTTTGTTAGTTTGGGGTAACTCCTCTCCTCTATTTGATGCATTTCTTTGTCTATCCATTTTTGGAATCCTAGCAAGGGTATTGAGTACATTTGTGAAGCTATAGTTGATCTTGTTGGTGAAGGTTTCTCCCATAAGGACCCATTCTTGTAGGCCCTTGGTATTCATTGTTAATATTGATTAGATAAGAGATTATTATTCCCCTTGGTTTTAGTCTCTTTATCATAATATTTAGATGAAAAAGACCAATTTTGAAAAGGGGTATTCTTCTTGGCCCCATAATCCCCTTTGATTCATCTTAACTCCGTTTCCCTTGTTGGATTTGGAATTTATATCTACTTCCTTCTGTCACCTCTTTTATATCCTAAAACATCAAAACATTGTTTTTATAAATATAATCTCACTTCACCTTGTTCCTTATTGCTTAGATTTAGTAATCCTACTAGGGGTACTCCCCTTGAGTCGAAGAAGAGTTGGCCTAAAGTGAAGAGGATGTGTTGATTAGGTGACAATGGTGACCATCTTGAAAGTTCCCTCTTGGGTTGTGCCTTGTGGATTTGGGATTTTATCATTAAGTACAATTTTTTAGGTAACATTTTGGCACTATTTCCAAGGATAAAGTCCATTCTCCTAGAAATTTTGAAGACTATGATTCATGACACTTTTGTTAGTGTTGTATTGAACATATATTTCTCACATGGTGACTCCATTAAGGGACAAATCCTTTGTTCCTTACATATTTTGAAGACTTTGTTGGGTGTAGAGGTGAGCACATCCATCAATATTGAAGGCTTTTTGAAGAAGCTCATCTTGGAAACTCCAATCTTGGTATTGGTATGAGGTATGATCATTATCCATTGCAGATTTTTTAGCCTTATATTGAAGACCTAGAAGTGAAAAAAAAATGGAATGTCCCCCATGGTTCACTAATTGGTGTGCTCCTATTGATTTCTCAAATATCTCAAGTATCTCAAGGTTCCCTCATGAGCACCCAGGTGTATATTGGAGGTCAATTCCAAATTTTGGTGGACATGATGATTCAGTCATACTAAACATCTTACCTTTCATGGCATTCATTTTAAGTATTGGTATTATTCATGAAAATGTTATGATAATTTTTTTTGTTGATAGTTTTAAAAGGAGTTTAGGGGAATGGTTTGAACATCTTGGTAGAAGATAAATATCATATTTTGCAGGTTTTGTTGAGACATTTTGAAAGAAATGGATCCCTAATTATCCAGAGCAATGGATGCTCATTATTGAAAGGATAAATAAAATGTATCGTGTGATAAACAAAGAAAATATGGTTGAAGAAAATCCTCAATCTCCCCTTGACGATAAAGCCATGGAATATCTAATTGCACCTCCAATTAAAGAACACAAGAATTAAGAATCTTCTCAAACCTCAATTGAAGATCAAGCACATGAAGAAATAATTGTTGAAGAAAGCACATACCATTAGAGTCTCGGTCTTGGTCTGGAATGGCCCTCGATGGTCTCACACGCACTTGCTCTCAATATTGGATGACCCTCGACCCTCAGTCTTAGATGTCCTTAGTCTCAAATGGCCTCAGTATTGGATGGCCTCAGACTCGGATGCGCTCAATATCTACAATGCCCTCAATATCGGGTGCTCTTTGTGTCTCAATGCCCTCAATGCCCTCAGTCTCTGCAATGCCTCTCCACTCTTGCGTGTGAGGATAATGTTATGACTAGTTTGGTTGCTCTCTCGATCGTGAATGGAAATGTGCGTGAGGACAGTGTTTTTTTTTTTTTTTTNGACCCTCGACCCTCAGTCTTAGATGTCCTTAGTCTCAAATGGCCTCAGTATTGGATGGCCTCAGACTCGGATGCGCTCAATATCTACAATGCCCTCAATATCGGGTGCTCTTTGTGTCTCAATGCCCTCAATGCCCTCAGTCTTTGCAATGCCTCTCCACTCTTGCGTGTGAGGATAATGTTATGACTAGTTTGGTTGCTCTCTCGATCGTGAATGGAAATGTGCGTGAGGACAGTGTTTTTTTGTTCTCTCGATCGTGGAATGGAAATGTGCGGAGGACGTTGTTTTTTTTAATAATGTTTTATTATTATTTTGTTTCTTAATTTAATTAATATATAATTAATATACATTATATAATATATATTGTTTTTCATTTTGTATAATATATATATATATATATATATATATATATATACATATATTACTCATTACCCCAAGTCTTTCTATATATAAATATGGAAGCTCTAACATGTAAGGCATTTAACAATCTGTTGATTCCTTTGTGTGTATCTATGTCTTGGTGGCCTCCTAGGAAAATTTGCAAAATAGATTACCCCAACTCATAACAGCCTCCTGGGAAAAGGGTGGTTGCTTGCTTTCTTGTGTTGACTAAAATCATTTAGTGAGAAACATTGGTGGTTAATACTCATGAATTTTGGTATTGCTAATTTTTTAACTACATTGAGTAAGAAAAAACACCTAGAAACCACAACATAATCCCTCTCTAGGGGGTCCTTAGCATCACAGTTGGATAAGGACACCATTAGAGGTTTTTTGTAGTAAGGATAGGTAGAGAGTCCTTTAACCATGGTTGAGGAAGAAAAACAAGTGCTTTAGGATCTTGTTGAATATTTTAGGCTTGAGAGCCTTGAATAACGCCTCAAACAAACACATCACTCATTTGTAAGGCTTCCCTGAAGGCCTCCAAGTAGGATACAAACACCATGAGTAGGTTTTTTCCATTAGAAATGTAATTCAACACCTTAAAAATGGTTAAGGGGGGATTAAAGGACATAATCCATAATTGAACCTTCTCAAGCTCATGTGCCATGAAACACACCTAGAAACCATGACATGAGCTCTCACTTTAATGTCTTTGGACTAAGATTTGGAAATGAGCACAATTTATATGTTTTTCATACTACATGTCCTGTGGTCTTGACCATGGTTGTGGGTAGTATGTGGATGATTTTAGGGGCTAAATTCTCAGCTTCATGGGCCATCTCCTTTCCAAGGTTTTTACCAAATAAAGATTCATTATTCTAAAAATAATTCTACTAATTTCTATTGGATAAAATTATTTTACATTAAAAATCACCTCTCAAAATTTTATACAAACTATATAAAAAAACTTTTAGAAATTGAACATTTTTACAAAAATATCGCCAACATTTATAGTTGGCATATGAAGGATTAGTAAGATTCGCCTGTTTCTACATATTCTGTGTCAAATTTCCATCCTTAAAATCATCCCATGGTGGTAGGGAAACAAGCCCAATCCATTAACCATGGTCAAGGGAGGGAACCAACAACTCAAGCCCCAAACATATCATATCTACCTCAAGAACCATGAACAAGTCTCGTCACCATGCAAGACCATGGATGGTCACAAGACCTTAGTTACCATAAAAGAATGAAAACAAGTGCCTTATAATATTGTTGAAGATTTTGAAGTTCAAGAACCTTGAACAAGTCCCCCTCAAACAACATAACAAAAATTTGGCCCTTAAGAGGGATATAGGCACCACAATTAGGTTTTGTACATTGAAAATGGGTGTATATGTATAAACATGGAAAGTTGGAAACAATGGCCTAAAGCCATAAATAAACCTTCTCAAGGTCAACCACCATCGAAAAAACACTTAAAACCATGAAGTCCTCTCTAAGGAGTCTTTACATCCAAGTTGAATATGGGTGACATTATGAGGTCTTCTTCATCATGGATGGGTCTTAGTTGGTTCATGACCTATGCAACATATCATTCACCTCAAATGACCCTTAGAAGTTATTTTTTGACTATTCATGGACAAGGCACAATATAAATGGGTCTTGAGGGCTTAACATGTATGTTAAGGGGGAAAGAAGGATCTTAAGCCCTAACTGGACCTTCTTGATATCAAATTCCATGGTTAGGCCAAGAGGAAAAAAATTAGGCCTATTTATTCCCTAAACATCACTTCTTAGAATCAATCACCATGAACAATACCTGCAAATTTCCATAACACAAGCCCTATGCATCAAAATTTGACATGGCTAGACTAAACACATGCCTTGAATGAGTGTAATCACATCTCTTCTTATATATAAAATCACCATCATTATAGAAAGTCTTTCTAATTCTGTATTTTATAGTCTCTGCATTTATTTCATTAATAGAAATCATGTATTGTCAGATTCTCTATTTCCGCAATTTTATGAGTATATTTCATTGTAATATCTCTACTTTCACTTCATTCCAAAAATAATCCGGACTAACATGAAAGATTTCTCAAACCACCAAACCTTTATAAAGCACCTTCATCCTTGAGTATGATATGGGTACCAATAGGAGGCTTTCCACATAAGGGATGGGTCTTGGTCTATCAGCCCAAAATGAAGCTTATAAGGCACTGATCCCTCGGTCTGTAAATGCCTTTAACTGCATAAACAAAACCAAAATCATTGGCCTCACTCTGGGATATGGATATTATTGAGAGATTTTGTGTACCTTGCATGGGTCTCATGGCCTTGACCATCATTGACACAGGAAAATATGTCAAGTGGGTCTCATGGCTTTAATCATCCATAGTGTGTGTTTGGCATCAACATTTGCTTATAATGGATACCCCACAGCTATCATTATTATTCATTTCCATCTATAGAATATTTTTAGAACTCTCTTGAAATGGCATGGGACTTCCAATATAATTTCAATCACACCATTCTGTACTCCACCCCAAGATAGTGAGCAAGTGAATGGGCCAACGCTGGAAATTTTTTCAACCGGTGTATGTATGCTGCCAAAATTTAGCTATGTTAGATTGTGACACATGCCTTTGACCAGATGGGAGGTGGCTCTGGACTCAAGTGGATGTCTATGTCCCGCCACATGATGGAGATCGTCCATTTTTGAAACAACATTCATAATGGGATTCTCATTGTCAAATGTCATTGTTTCATCTGTAGAATCTTTGTTATAACTCTCTTGAAATATCATGACACTTCCACCCAACACATAAATGTCATGCAGTTCAACCCCACATAGTGAGCGTGACAACAACATTGAAATTTCTTCAATATAATGTTCACATGTATGTGTCAAAATTTGACATGGTTAGACTTATTCACTGCCTTCTGATGCGATGGGAGGGGTCCAAGACTCAAGGATGTATGATGTCCCAATATAATATTTGAGATCATCCACATTTTGGTCAACGTTCATCATACTGCCTCATTGCCAATTTTGTCATTCCCTTCTATAGAACTTTTGTCATAACTATCTTGAAATTTGACATAGAACCCTCAAATACACTCCATCAGCAAATTTCTTTCCACCTAATTCCTGACAAGGAGTGCTGAATAAATAACGCTCAAAATGGTGTTTTCAATCATGCCCAGATGCATCAAAAATTTGCCATGGTTAGCTCCTTAGATAGCTGCTCCTAGGTATGGGAGGGTTTTGTTACTTAAGGATGTTTGATGTACCCTCATAATATTTTAGATCATACATGTTGTACATCAACGCTCAATATAATGGATGTCCTATTGTCATCATTCTTCACACATTATATAATATATTTTTCTGGAACTCTCTTGAAATGTCATGGAACATCCACTAAACCCATCACAAATGTCATCTTACATCAATCAGTGATAGTGAGTATTGAATGGGGCCAATATTGAAATATTTTCAAACTATGCATGGATGATTTGAACACATGGTTAGATTAGAGACATGCCTTGACAATATGTGATGGTTCCAAGACTCAAGGATGTCTAATGTCCCTGTTCATACAATCTTTGAGATCATCCATGTTTGCAAATAATGTCTATAGCCCTATCATTAAAGTCATTGTTTCCATCTAGAATATTTTGTGAGCAATCCCTTTGAAAATGTCATGGAACCTAATTCACTCCAATCATTGGAATGTCAGGTGCAACTCCACCCCACATATGGAGTGAATGGTGCCAATGCTGAAATTTTTTCAATATGTTCCCTAGATGCATCAAAATTCTGACATGGTTAGATTCATACACATGCCTTGACAAGATGGGAGGGTTTCAAGACTCTAGTATGTATGATGTCCCCACATGATATTCGAGATCATCCACATTTTCATCAACGCTCATCATGCACACATTACCCCATTGTCACGTTTGTCATTCCCTTTATAGGAATTGTTGTCAGAAAATTTTTGAAATTTGACATGGAACTCCAAATACACCCATCAAAAATTTCTTCCCCCGACCTTAATTCCACATGTTGAGTAGTGAATGGGGCCAACGTTGAAATGTTTCAAACTGTGCCCAGATGCACTCTAAATTTGACATGAAGACTCAAAGTGCCTTCTTGAAGGAAAAAGGGATGGTTTCAATACTTAAGGATGTTTGATGTCCCTCAATAATATTTGAGATCATCCATTTTGCATCAACATTCAATATAATGGATTTCTCATATTTCTGCCATCATTTTTCATTTCCATCTATATAATCTTTTTCTTAACTCTTTGAAAAATGTCATGACACATCCAATACAATCTATATCACAAATGTTAGCTTTGCACTGCACTCATGACAAGGAGCAAGTTGAATTAAATAACGCTGAAATTTCTTCAAAATGTGCATGTATGCATTGAAATCTCTACGGTTAGATTCAGACATGCCTTTATGGTATGGGAGTGGGCTTCAATACTCAAGGATGTCTTTAATGTCCTAGCCACACAATATTTGAGAATATCCATGTTTGCAAATAAACATTCATAATGGGTGTCTCATCACAACGTCTGCTGTTCATAGTAGAATATTTTGTAGGAACCTCTTTTGAAATTTCATAATCTTCAATTCACCCACCATAAATTTCATGCCCCAACCCCACATAGTGAGCAGTGAATAAATAACTTGAAATTTCTTCAATATGCATGCATGCACTCTAAATTTGACATGGTTAGATCTGTATTACGCCTTGGCAAGATGTGGGATGTTTTCAATACTCAAGGATGTATGAGGTCCCAACATAATCTTTGAGATTGTCCATATTTTCATCAATGCTCATCATGTCACCTCCTCATTGTCATCATTCATCATTCCCTCTATAGAATCATTGTCTAACCATCTTGAAATTTTACATGGAACTTCCTTCTATAGAATTACGCTAGAAGTTGAACTATCTTGAAATTTGAGATGGAACATACTATCCATGCCAAACTTCGGTGCATGTCAAATGTGAACAAGTATATCCATGTCAAATCTTAGTGCATATAGAAACATTTTGAAAAATTTCAACATTGGCACCACTCACTGCTCATTGTGCTCCATCATGTCAATGAACTTCTTTGGTTTCAAGAATAATTTATTCTCTACTAAACAAGCACAACCATGTGAAGGTGGAAGCCTAATTATGTGCCCTCTACTACATCACCTCAATTCCCCCACTGTTCAATTATAAAATAGAAAACAAGCAAAAGAAACATAGTAATCATGCATAGAAAACTACCAAAACAAAAATGAAATAAACTTAAAATCATGTGGACTAACCCACATAATTAAAAATTATTTAAAGAGAATAATTCATACAAATTAAAATATCTAGTTACATACATCATCGACCAATGCAATATTTGTATCATCCTTATTTTGTTTATTCTTCTTGATCATCCAACTCGATATATGTATCATCATCCGGTTCAGAAACAATGTTGAAAGGATTGATGATATCATCATCATCATCAATGTCATTTTCGAGGATATCTTCATCAATATCATCATCAAGAACTGGCACATTGTCTCCTATGGTTGGTTCATCTTGTCAGATAGTTGTATTAGGTTGATGGATAGTTGGTATGGATTGTTGGTTGTCATTGATGTCAACTATTGGAGAGTGATATTGTAGATTGATCTCAACGCTTAGTGATTGATGTCAACCCTTGGAGAAAGTCTGATAGCGAATTCCAGTAGCACAAAGGTTTGGGTAATGGACCCAAGTTTGTTTGATGTAAAGATGACTCATTATTTTCTTTTCATGGTGGATAATAATTACAAATGGATGAACTCCAAAGTGGTCCCCTTATGGTGAAATCCCTCACGAGAAGATGCTTTGCGGATTGAGTTATCTTAAAAGTATGGTTAGAGAACCCATGCTTATTTGTGGAATAATGAGATGAAGGTCAGTGAATTTGTCATTGAAATTATCCTATATGGATATTTCTTGTCATGCAAATTTCGGTGATACGTGGAACGTTACATAACTCCTCACGGTTAGATAATTATGGCCATGAGAAGTTGGAGAACCCAAGTTTGGGTAATGGACCCAAGTTTGTTTGATGGATAATGGTATGATTTTAGATATATTTGCAGGTAATACTATTCTATATGGATAGTGAATTTCATTGCATTTCTGGTGGTATGTGGAACGTCACATAACTCCTCATTGTTTGAGAGTTATGGCCTTACGAAGTTGGAGGACTCTCATATGTCATCTAGAAGCCCAAAAAGGTCAAAGTAATCAAAGTGGTTTAAGAGATTTTAAAAGGTAAATAATAAAGTGAAGTGATGAGTGTACTATAATTCAAATTGGATACAAAATAAATTATTTCAATAATAAATTTAATGGAGAAATTAGAAGTGGTTTAACCCTAAAATAAGAAAAGTGGGCAAAGTGACCTAGAAGATGTTTTTAAGGAAGCTACTTGGAGAGTATAAATAAGAGGCAAGGCTCTCTCATTTTAGAACACACTTGAGAATATTGAATATCTATAGGTGTCTGAGGTAACCAAAGGATATATAATCTGAATTTCAGAGGGAAGGTGAAGAAAAGAAGGCCAGATTTCAAGGGAGGATAAATTCTTTTGATGATGCTTTCTAAGGTATGTTATTTACAGGTCATCTCACCATTTTTGCAATAATTTTTTTCCAAGAATGATTCATACCATGAAATTGATATTCCACTGAGGAAAAATATCCAAGTATATGTGGTAAAAAAATCATCTTGTGGGTCATTGTATTTGTGGAGTTACACTCCGTGGAAAATAGGGTTTGTGGCTAGTCTTGAAACTAGTCTAAAACATGTGTTTTGGGTAAAAACGTCATAACTTCTTCATAACAGATCCAAATTTAGTGAGACCAAATGTGTTGTTTAAAGTACATTTTTTAGTATTCTGTGTATAATATTCAGATCCATTTAACAAATATTCCATGCGGGGCACACTCTACAAGGTCGCTCTCTAGAATAATCCAGAATTCAACAAGGTATGCCATTTTTTCTATAGCTCCTTTTCTGAGAGGTTCCAAGTAGTGACACCTAGAGAAATTGCATAAAACACACTGAATAACATTTTGTATCATTTTCAGATCTTTATTCATTAAAATTACATAGTTATGATTATTTCAAGTTAGCGTTGTTGACTAATCCAAAACTAGTCATGTGAGACTAAAGAAACATTTGATGAAAATGCTAGTCTCTTGTTTTTAAATTTAAGGAAGGTTTGCAGGTATGTGATCATATACACTAGGTCTATTACAGAGTTACAAGTCATATTTGGATGATGAAATTGATGAGGGCTTCTGGTTGAGGTACATGTTGG
>SNQJ01S0080534.1:15603-28309 GCA_010110895.2 Picea sitchensis | reverse complement strand
TATAAGAGTTTTGTCATGTTTGCATACTAAGGATAGAAATAAAAAAAGGGTATTAAAAATGCCATGAAAAAAATGGATACATAGGATATTTGGTAAAAATAAGGGGTTTTAAAATTGTACATATGTATTGGAAGGGGGGTCAACAAAAGGATTTTAACTTCTTCTTTTTTTCAATATTTAGTGAAATTAGGGGTATTCTTTATTGTCCCATGAACGAGCATGCTATGTCACAATTTTATTGAGTGAAGCCCTCTGCTACTTAACAATAATGTGAAATCCCTTCTAAATTATTCATTGCAATTAAATATATAATTCACATAACATTAATTTTAAAATTATTCTAAAATATTCAATGTCAACTTCATTGAAAAATAGAGAATAAGTATGTATTGCATACTACTAAATAAAACAACATAGTAGAACATTAAATTATATAAAATTCCACCATCATTTAACCCTAAAACAACCCTCAACTAACATAAATAAGTTGATTAAGAGAGCAAAGTAAATTAATATACATAAATAAGTTGATTAAGAAAGGAAAAAATAAAATAGTGAAATTTGAAACTTTTAAAGATGAGATACGTAGATGTAATTTGATGGGTAAACTAACAATCCCAATTCCTTACATGTTTCATGCCTTGCTTGAAATATTGAGATTTTTTGTCTTAATAATACTTTTTTAGGTTGCAAAAACAACAAATCCTTCATCACCCCCTTTCATAAAATTAGATATGCCAAGCAAACCCCAACAACACTTTGAATAGATAATATGAGGGGAAATGTCTCCATATGGTGTGATTGTGTGATCTAGTAAAATATCAATAGAACCCCAACAACACTTTGAATAGATAATATGAGGTAAGACATCTCTATGGTGTGATTGTGTGATCTAGTAAAATATCAATAGGATTGTGAAAGTCAAGTTGTAAATCAATGAATTATTATTAGCTTGAATTCAATTTAAATTTAGTACATTGTCCATTTCCTAAGTAAACCAAGTGTGTTCATATTATTCACTTGCCTAAGCAAACCAAGTATAATTCATTGCATGATATAGGTAGTAACTATTACTCCATGTCACATAATATAGCAAATCGTATTACTTTCCTAAATCACAAATTAAATGCATTTATGGACAACAATTAAGTATTGGTTGGATGGACTTGATTGCATAGCACAACTACCTTCCTAAATCTCAAATTAAATGCATTTATTAACCATTTTTTGGTATTGGTTGGATGGATTTGATTACATGAGATGAGATGCATGGATTGACAAGATGCCATATAGACAAACAATGGATAATGGACACACACTTAAGTTATGTAGTAACTCTCATGGATATATTATGTTTAGGAGATATATTATGTTTAGGAGAAGTACACGGTGGAAAATGGATATATTATGTTTACTACGGACATGATGAAAAAAAGACGAAGACATGGGTATATTATGTATGGGACGAGGACACTGGAAAATGACACAGTGGAAAATGGATATAATATTAAAAAAAGACGAAGACATGGTGGAAAATAGGTATATTATGTATGGGACGAGGATACTGGAAAATGACACGGTGGAAAATGGATATAATATTATTTTTTGTTAGTAAAAAAATCAGCAATATTTTTTTATCGATTTATGATTAGGATTTTGAAATTTTCATTACGTACTTAGTATTTAGGATTAAATTAACAAAAATAATAAATAAATACATAAAGTGATATATAATAAACACAACATACTTAAAAAAACGATGATAAAAATTCGTCAAAGACACTTGCACGAAGTGCATTTATTAAAAAAATATTAATTATTTGAACAAATCAATTGATTTGTTAAAAAATAGAGGAAATATCCAGCTAAATATCCAATTAGGAAAAATAGTCAAAGTGTGTTGTGCTGAATTGAGGGAAAAAATTGCGTCGAAAATGAAACAGGGCACCATAAAATAATGAAGAGGGGCAAGGCATATGTGAGCGGCACATCTGTTGTAATCTAGACAGCCTCCAGCCAGGAAAGCTGTTATCCCCGTTGGATCTCAACCCTTAAATCAAGGTTGTTAAAATCTGACATCATAAAAATGTTTGTGAGAAAATTCAAAATTTAGTTGATCTGCTTTTTTTCTTTTCTCGAAGGAGATGTATTTTGATTTCATGATAGTAACGGACAAAAACATAGACGTTTTGCATTAGTTTTAATGGTTTTTAATAAATCTAGTGTTGCACTAAAAAAATAACCTCATTCTCACTTTAGGTTATTAGATTGTTATTTATTATTATTATATTCAAGTTAATAAGTCAATGTTTACATCAATCTATGTTAATATTATTTTTTTTATTTTTTTTATTTTAATTAGTATTTAAAAAAAGTTGTCAATATTTAGGATTTATTAGATTGTTAACATCTCGAGGATTTAGTAGTTTTGAGTGGGGGAATTGTCTATAGAACTATAGTCTTACGATGAACAATTTTGGGTGTTTGGTAGGAATTGACTTATAAGACAAGTTAGATGGGAGTGTAATAGAGTCATCAATTTCAAAAACTTGTTCTTGGATTGTTCTCTATCTTCAATCGGTTCTAAAAACTTTGGCTCTAGCAGTTGGTCTCTATCAACTCATGTACCACTTGAAGAGGAATCGATGGTGAGTTGTGTAGCTCTTTTGGGAGGAAACATTACTTTAGGGATTCGAGAGGACTTGGATATTTTCCATGGGGTGAAGGAGTGATCGGTGGAAGGGGTGAATAAAGTTGATTACTCGTAGAAGGTGAATGGTGGAGATGGGAGTCATAAGAGTAGTGAAGGAGGCCTCAGTTCAAGGAGAAACAAGAAATGTGTGTGTAAGAAAGGGTTTCATGTGTGCTTTGTATTAGGGCATGATGTTCAAATGCATTAGGATGTGGACTTCGATAACCAGTCACTTGTTAACCCAAGGAGAAGCAAGAAATGTGTGTAAGAAATGTTGTCTGGTGTGATTGGTATTAGGGGATGGTGTTCAAATGCTTCAGGTTGTGGACTTAGTTGACCCATCACTTGTAGGTCAATTCTAGGGAAGGAAGATGGGAGAGAAAACCCTTAGAGATTGGTTAAAGTTGGCATGAGAGCTATCTATTGGTTACTACCGTATGTTCCATGTATTAACGAAAGGGTGGATGGATTTCACATTTAGGTTTTCCTAGGATGTAGAGGTAACATTAATACAATCTTGGAAATGAGAATCTTTTATTTTAATTCTCAAGAAGTGGAGCCCCTCCTTTGATGACAATTTGGATAAATCCTTCATTATACTTGTTTGGGTTAAGATTATGGGCTTACCCTTAGAGATTTGATCGAAAGATATCATTAAAGAAATTGGGAACACCATAGAAAATTTTACGAAATTTGAATTTTATTGAGAAAGGATTTTGACCATTGGTTGAATACTTATTGGTTTTGACCTCTAGGAGGGCCTAGAAAAAGAGATATTTATCCAATGTGGTTCTCATTTTTACACCTAGACTCTAGATTACTAAAGACTCCCCTTACAAGTTTTTTAGGTGTCAAATATATGGACATCTTGTTGCAAATTGTGAATTCAATTTGAATAAGAAAGTATGGGTTAAAAATATGGGGACTAATCCTTTGGAGCGGAGTAATGATCTTAATGGAAAAATCATATGAAGAGAGACCGCTCGAAAGGTGGAATAGATTCCCAATCGACAAAACGAGAGGGCGATGAAACTCTCCTAATACCACAAGAGGTTGATAATACACAAAAGAATAAATATGCAGATGCTCAATCCCACCAAGAAATTGGAACAAAATCTTCAAAGGATGCTCCTCTACAATCTCTAGGCATCGATGATATTGGTAAGTCTCTATTAGAATTGGCCAAAAAAAAGTCTATGTTAGATTCCTCCCCTATTAACTCTAAAAGCATAGATTTATTTAGGTCAATTCATGAATTGAGACCTTGTATGAAGTCTTTGAATAATGGAGAGGTGATGCAGGAGCATCGTCAACAAGCATGCGTGGCAAGACAACTCGACGCCTGGGAATCATTTGGAATCTCAAACACTGGGAGTTGCTGTGAATATTTTGGAGTTGATTGGAAAAACGAAAGAAGATCAAACGCTTGGGAGCAGATGATCATGAGTGATCTGGGAGTTTCATTCCGAGTCTTGAATGTAACTGAACTTAGGTAGAAGTTGAGTTTTTTCATTTTCCGAGTAGACGAGTAGTCAGGGGGAACCCTAAGGACCCTCTGAGATAAATAGAGGTTTTGTATGCCCAAATGGGGCTGTTGCGAGTTAGTGGGAATTTTCTGATTTTTGAGTTATTGTTTTGATATTAGCAGTAGCCATTTACTTTTGAATGAATATGACAGAGGAAAATTGATTCAATCTATAGTACTGTTACTGTTTGTAATTCTTTGTTATTGTGTTTTCATAAATGAATGAATTTTGTTATGAATGGATGAAACCGTGAAGTTAGTATAAGTTTCAATTGTTTCTCTTTTGTTGAGTGAGTGCAAGGTGTGCACACAGAACACAAGGAGTGCGTTGACGAGATATGTTTCGATCTCGAAGCTCAGAAGAGATAGCATGAAACTTTCCCTTTGCTAGGAGTGCAAAGCGATTGCTGCAAGGCATGCACAGTCACCCGCAAGAACCAAGTCTTGCACAAGAATCTGCTGCAAAGATTGCACAGATCCGAAATTTGGCTAAGTGTCGAAGGAACTCCATAAGATTCAAAGTTGCGAAACGTGAAGTCTCGACTTGATCACAGTTGTTGATCAAAGGAGAGACTTGGACCGTCGATCTAGCGCCATCGCTATCTCGGATATCGAGAGAATAGAGGTAAAGAGACCCCCAAAGCCACGAAACGTGAAATCATGACTTGATCACAACCGTCAGTCGAAGAGAGTCGTGAGTCATCGAGTTGATGCTCACAAATATCGACATTTTAGGGATCGGGCGAACAGAGGTGAAAATTCGTTCTACTTCACGATACACGAAATCATGAAATCTCGATACGTGAAAAGGAGAGTTAAGCCATCAGATTTCAGGGATTGTGGACCATTGATCTAGCACTTTGAAATATCGACATTTCGAGAGTCATGAGATCAAAGGTGAATCGCATCGGGATTTCCCGATATGTGAAATCTCAATGCGATTGAGAATTGAGCCCCGATCATGGTGAATGGTCACATGGATGGAGGCCAAGGGAGGAGCTAGGGGGCGTTAAATCTCTTATCGACATTTCAGGAGTCGGGGAGTCAGGGTTGGCTCATTCGCAAAGTCCCGACACGCAAAATCAAAAAACACCTTTTGGGTTAGGCTCATTTTCACAGCCAGTGGTTGTGTGAGAGAAGCTTGCGCCTGGTGCTTGTTCACACAACGGAGTTTCGTGAAAAGGACCTGTGGATATTTATTGAAGATTCCAATGGGGGATCGAAGAGATGCTCTAGCTCAAAGATTGAGAAGATCTAGAGATCGGGAGGTCAGCATACCCTGTCAAGGTAGGGGGTCTGCATCAAGTGGTATCAGAGATGATTTTTGTCTGTAGATTTCAGGCGAAGGAGATAAAGGAGATGAAATAAATTGAAGCTACACTCTGTGTGTGAGAGACAGTCAACACAATGCCACCGAGAAGACGAGTGGAACAAAATTTAGCCAATCGGGCTGTAGAAAGGGAGATGCAAGAACTTCGTGCAAGATTAGAGGCAATGGAGGCAGCGCAGAGGAGAGCACCTGATACTTGAGACATCGACGATGCATAGAGTGAAGAAGTAGAAGTCGAAGAATCTGTAGGAGATAATGTTACTGAAGAACACTTACTAAGAGCATTTATCATATTGGGAGCTAGAGTCAATATAGAGGTCCCAATGTACGAAGTCAATTTGGATGTTGAAGAACTGTTGGATTGGGTAAGAGCCATGGACAAATATTTTGACTATGAAGATGTCGATGGGGAGAAAAGGGTTAGACATGTTGTCACCAGACTCAAGGGACATGCAGAACTGTTGTGGGATGAACTGTAGGCTGAGAGGAGAAGCAAAGGAAAACAAAAGATAAATAATTGGGATAGAATGGTAGCCAAGCTGAAAGCAAAATTCATGCCCAAAGATTATCAGATCAATCTGTTCAGGAAACTGCAAAACCTGAGACAGAAGGGTATGAAAGTTAAAGAATACACTGAGGAGTTTTACAAGCTAAACATCATAACTGGACAAAGAGAGAAAGATGAAGAAAAAGTTTCCAGGTATATAAATGGCCTGAGGTATGAAATCCAGGATGAGATCAGCATGATGTCAGTAAGGACAGTGGAGGATGCTTATCGGTTTTCATTGAAGGTGGAGGAGAATTTGGATAGAAAACAAAACCAACGAGGAAGAGGTAAAAGCCCAGTCTCGAACAAAGGCAAGGGAGTCACCCATGACAAGGCACAAAAGTCAAAAGATGAGACCGAGAAACCACATATTCACTCAGAAAGAGGAGGAATTTCTCGAGGAAGACAATATGGTGGAAGAAGTTCATCTAGAGGAAGAGGAAGAGGAAGAGGAGGAGAAGTGATATGTTACACCTATGGAAAGTCAGGACATAAGTCTTGGGAACGTCCCGAGAGAAAGAAATAATGAGAAGGTGAAGCTCACATTTCAGAAGCATAGAGAAGGAATGTTGAAGCAGAAGGAGCAAAGGATGGAGCATCCCTGATGTTGAGAAAAATTCTCTTAAAACCAGAGGCAGAAGTTGAGAAGCCAATGTAGAGAAACAACCTATTTAGGACATCTTGCAAGACTAAGGACAAAGTCTACAAAGTGATAATTGATAGTGGGAGCACTGACAACTTAGTATCTACAGAGATGGTGGAGAAATTGGAGCTAGAGACAACTGCACATCTGAAGCCATACAAAGTCTCGTGGTTGCAGAAGGGACACCAGGTAATGGTTACTAAACAATGCTTGGTTGAATTTAAGATAGGAGGATATAGAGATGAAATTATGTGTGGTGTAATTCCCATGGATGTATGCCATATTTTCTTGGGAAGACCATGGCAGTTTGACAGGAATGTCATTCATGATGGGAGGAAGAATAGATACACCTAGGAGAAGAATGGTAGGACACACATGTTTTTGCCAATAGAGGAAAAGAAAGTGAAAGAGAAAGACATCACAAGCATACTCCTCATGAGTGGGAAGGAACTCTTGAAAGAAGTCAAGAAAGGATAGGAGATGCAATTTGTTGTGGTGAGGAAACCTAGATTTGTCCTTACAAGTACTTTGATGGATGATTTACCTAAAGAAATTGGGAATTGTTGGATAATTTTGTTGACATAGTGGTGGATGAGTTGCCTAACTCATTGCCACCCATCAGAAGTATCAGCCATCATATCGATTTAATACCAGGAGCAAGTCTGCCAAACAAAGCAGCATACAAACTGACACCTCGAGAGAATGAGGAGGTAAAGAACCAAGTCCAGGAATTGTTAGACAAGGGTTTGGTCAGAGAGAGCTTGAGTCCATGCGCAGTACCAATTGTGTTGAGTCCAAAGAAGGATGGAGGATGGAGAATGTGTATAGACTCGAGATCCATCAACAAGATCACTATCAGGTATAGATTCCCTTTGCTAAGAATGGATGATTTAATGGATTGTTTAAGTGGAGAAAATTTATTTTCTAAGATAGATTTGAAAAGTGGGTATCACCAAATAAGAATGAGAGAAGGTGATGAATGGAAGAAAGCCTTTAAGACAAATGAAGGTTTGTATGAATGGCTTGTTATGCCATTTGGATTAACAAATTCCCCGAGTACTTTTATGAGGTTGATGAATGAAATATTGAAATATTTCATTGGCAAGTTTGTGGTTGTGTATCTAGACAATATATTGATCTTTATCAAGACTAAAGAGGAGTATTTGAGACACCTGACACTAGTGATGAGGATACTACAGCAGGACAAGCTGTTGATAAATCTGAAGAAATCCTCTTTTATGAAGACAGAGCTCATTTACTTAGGTTTTGTGATCTCTTCAAATGAACTGGAGATGGATCCAGAAAAGGTGAGAGAAATCCTAGAATGGACATCACCAAGAAGCATGTTTGAGGTAAGAAGATTTCATGGATTAGAAAGATTCTATAGGAATTTCATCAGAGACTTCATGGGAATTTGTGCACCAATGATGGATACAGTGAAGAAAAAGCACAAGTCTTTTCACAGCCAGTGGTCGCATGAGAGAAGGTTGTGCCTGGTGCTTGTTTGCATGGCAGAGTTTCATGAAAAGGACCTGTGGATATTTCTTGAAGATTCCAGTGGGGATCGAAGAGCTTCTCTAGCTCGAAGATTGAGAAGATCCAGAGATCGGGAGGTCAACAGACCCTATCGAGGTAGGGGGTCTTCATCAAGTGGTATCAAAGATGATTTTCATTTGTATATTTCAAGCAAAGGAGAAAAATGAGACGAAGGAAATCGAAGCTACACTCTATGTGTGAGAGACAGTCAACACAATACCACCGAGGAGACGACTGGAACAAAATTTAGCCAATCAGGCTGTAGAAAGGGAGATGCGAGAACTTCGTGCAAGATTAGAGGCGATGGAGGCAACGCAGAGGAGAGCACCTGATACTTGAGACATCATCGATGCAGGGAGTGAAGAAGTTGTAGGAGATAATGTTGCCAAAGAACGCTTACTAAGAGCAGTTGTCAAATTGGGAGCTTGAGTCAATACAAAGGTCCCAATGTACGAAGTCAATTTGGATGTTGAAGAACTGTTGGATTGGGTAAGAGCCATGGACAAATATTTTGACTATGAAGATGTCGATGAGGAGAAAAGGGTGAGACATGTTGTCACCAGGCTCAAGGGACATGCAGAACTATGGTGGGATGAACTGTAGGATAAGAGGAGAAGCAAAGGAAAACAAAAGATAAATAATTGGGATAGAATGGTAGCCAAGCTGAAATCAAAATTCATGCCCAAAGATTATCAGATCTATCTATTCAGGAAACTGCAGAACCTGAGATAGAAGGGTATGATAGTTAAAGAATACATTGAGGAGTTTTACAAGATAAACATCAGAACTAGACAAAGAGAAAGATGAAGAAAAACTTGCTAGGTATATAAATATCATGAGGTATGAAATCCATGATGAGATTAGCATGATGTCAGTAAGGACAGTGGAGGATGCTTATCAGTTTTCACTGAAGGCGGAGGAGAATTTGGCCAAATAAAAAAACCAACGAGGCAAAGGCAAAAGCCCAGTCTCGAACAAAGGCAAGGGAGTCGCCCATGACAAGGCACAAAAATCCAAAGATGAGACTCAGAAACCACATAGTCACTCGTAAAGAGGAGGAAGTTCCCAAGGAAGACAAGATGGTGGAAGAAGTTCTTCCAGAGGAAGAGGAAGAGGCAGAAGAGGAGAAGTGAGATGTTACACCTGTGGAAAGTCAGGACATAAGTATTGGGAATGTCCCGAGAGAAAGAAAGAATGAGAAGGTGAAGCTCACATTTCAGAAGCACATAGAAGGAATGTTGAAGTAGAAGGAGCAGAGGATGGAACATCCTTGATGTTGAGAAAAGTTCTCTTAAAACCGGAGGCAAAAGTTGAGAATCCAGTGCAGAGAAACATCCTATTCAGGACAACTTGCAAGACTAAGGATAGAGTCTGCAAAGTGATAATTGACAGTGGGAGAACTGGCAACTTAGTATCCACAGAGATGGTGGAGAAATTGGAGTTGGAGACAACTGCACATCTGAATCCATACAAAGTCTCGTGGTTGTAGAAGGGACACCAGGTAATGGTTACTAAACAATGCTTGGTTGAATTTAAGATAAGAGGATATAGAGATGAAATTATGTGTGATGTAATTCCCATGGATGTATGCCATATTTTCTTGAGAAGACCATGGCAGTTTGACAGGAATGTCATTCATGATGGCAGGAAGAATACATACACCTTGGATAAGAATGGTAGGACACACATGTTGCTACCAATAGAGGAAAATAAAGTGAAAGAGTAAGCCATCACAAGCATACTCCTCACGAGTGGGAAGGAACTCTTGAAAGAAGTCAAGAAAGGATAGGAGATGCATTTTGTTGTGGTGAGGAAACCTAGATTTGTCCTTACAAGTACTTTGATGGATGATTTACCTAAAGAAATTTGGGAATTGTTCGATAATTTTGCTGACATAGTGGTGGATGAGCTGCCTAACTCATTTCCACCCATCAGAAGTATCAACCATCATACCGATTTAATACCAGGAGCAAGTCTGCCAAACAAAGCAGCGTACAAACTGACACCTCGAAAGAATGAGGAGGTAAAGAACCAAGTCCAGGAATTGTTAGACAAAGGTTTGGTCAGAGAGAGCTTGAGTCCATGTGCATTACCAACTGTGTTGAGTCCAAATAAGGATGGAGGATTGAGAATGTGTACAGACTCGAGAGCCATCAACAAGATCACTATTAGGTATAGATTCCCTTTGCCAAGAATGGATGATTTAATGGACATTTTAAGTGGAGAAAATTTCTTTTCTAAGATAGATTTGAAAAGTGGGTATCACCAGATAAGAATGAGAGAAGGTGATGAATGGAAGACAACCTTTAAGACAAATGAAGGTTTGTATGAATGGCTTGTTATGCCATTTGGATTAATAAATGCCCCGAGTACTTTTATGAGGTTGATGAATGAAATATTGAAATATTTCATTGGTAAGTTTGTGGTTATGTATCTAGACGATATATTGATATTTAGCAAGACTAAAGAGGAGCATTTGAGACACCTGACACTAGTGATGAGGATACTACAGTAGGAGAAGCTGCTAATAAATATGAAGAAGTCCTCTTTTATGAAGACAGAGCTCATTTACTTGGGTTTTGTGATATCTTCAAATGAATTGAAGATGGATCTAGAAAAGGTGAGAGCAATCAAAGAATGGCCATCACCAAGAAGCATGTTTAAGGTAAGAAGCTTTCATGGATTAGCAAGATTCTATAGGAAGTTCATCAGAGACTTCAGTGGAATTTGTGCACCAATGATGGATACAGTGAATAAAAAGCACAAGTATTTTAAATGGATAGAGGAGGATGAGAGGAGCTTCAATACGCTGAAGGAGAAGATAACATAACGACCAATTCTGGCCTTGCTAAATTTTGAAAAGACATTTTAGGTGAGATGCGATGCAAGTGGAGTTGCAATTGGAGCAGTTTTGAGCCAGGATAATAGACTGGTTGCCTATTTCAGTGAGAAGTTGAATGAGACTAAGAGAAAGTACTCCACATATGATAAGGAATTTTATGCCATAATTCAAGCCTTGAAGAAGTGGAGACATTACCTTGTCCCATAGGAATTTTTCTTGTACAGTGATAACCAAGATTTACAATTCATAACCAAACGGGAAAAGTTGAATCAGAAGCATGCAAAGTGGATTGAGTTTATGTAGAATTTTACTTTCATCATAAAACATATTGTTGGGAATGCTAACAAATTTGTTGATGCATTGAGCAGGAGATGTTTGATTCTACAATAATTTCAGGTGAAGACCTTGGGGTTTGAACACCTTAAGGATATGTACAGTGATGATCCAGATTTCAAGGAAGCATACGAAGCATGTGCGAATCATGTGCTGAGAGATAGAAGCCAACGGGCAAAGTATATGATTCAAGAGGGATTGGTGTTCAAGGGAAATCAGTTATGCATACCAAAGTTCAATGGGGGACAACCTTTTGAAAGAGAAGCATAGCGGAGGATTAGATGGACATTTCGTCCATGATAAAACATTCACACAGTTGAGCAGTTCATACTATTGTCCAGGTATGAGGACATAAGTGATAAAATTTGTGAACAGATGTAGAATCTGCCAACATGCAAAAGGAAAAATACAGAACACTAGATTGTATCAACCATTGCCAATACTAGAGAGGCCTTGGTATGCAATAAGCATGGATGTTGTGTTGGGACTGCCAAGAACGCAAAGAGGATTTGATTCCATATTTGTGGTGGTGGATAGATTTTCAAAGATGGAACAATTTATCCCATGTCATAAGACTAGTGATGCAACACACGTTGCAAATCTGTTTTTCAAGGAAGTTGTAAGACTTCACGGCCTACCCAGAAGCATTGTCTCGGACATAGACACAAAATTTGTTGGTCATTTTTGGAGAACCCTGTGAAAGAAGTTGGGGACAGATCTGCCCTTCATCTCATCTTATCATCCTTAGATAGATGGATAGACTGAGGAGGTGAACATAAGTTTGGGAAACTTGTTGAGGAGTTTGGTCACTGAGCATCATAACCAGTGGGATCAGATTCTACCACAAGTGGAATTTGCATACAATGACTCACCAAACAGAAGCATCGAAAAGATCCCATTCCAGATATTGTATGGAGTGCAACCCAGGGGAGTATCCGAGTTGAGAGACTTAGGACAGAGTGAGATCAGAAGTGCTGGAGCAGAAGATTTTGCTGCAGAAATGCAAAAGCTCCATATCCAGATCAGAGGAAAATTATAGAAGTCTAGACAAGAGTACAAGCACATAGTTGATCAACATTGCAGAGAACTTCGATTTGAGGTGGGAGTTCAGTTTTTGTCACATCTCAGGAAAGAAAGGTTCCCTAAGGGAACATATAACAAGTTAAAAATGAAGAAGATAGGGCCATGTAAGATCTTGAGGAAGTTTGATGCAAATTCCTATGAGATTGAGTTGCCAGATGATGTGGGCATATCACCC